>CAOKZL010004518.1:0-25809 GCA_948472985.1 Iguana delicatissima
AATAACCTCTAATAATTACTCATTGCCCTTACAAAATTCATCCCATCCATTACCTTACCTTTGAAAGATAACTAACCCAAAGTTGTTATTGTAATCTAAAAGGTTAAATTAAGATACTTTTAGTCCCTTATTTCTAAGCCCTGAGTATTAATATATGTATGAGTGAATCACATTTTAATGCCACCTCATAAGCAAAGTTCTCTGAGCAGCTTACAGCAAACCACTGAGGAGGGGGAAGAATACGATAAATGAAATAAATGAAGGAAAAAAAAACACATAAGTGATGAGTTGCCATTCAGCAAATGATTCAATGGGTCTGCTCAAATTGGCACCAGCAACTAAAATTGCCTTCCTGAACATTTGCAGACTGCTCCTTCCCCTGTTATTTTTAAACTTCAGTTAAAAACCTTCTCACTTTCAAAAGCTTTTGGAATTTCCCTTAATGTTGTTTTATAATTTTGTATAGTTTGATTACATGTATTTGTCCATTTGTTTTATATTATATTGTACTTTTGGTATTTTATCTGGATAATTTGTTTTACACTTGAATGTTTGTGTTTTATTAAAAAAACCCCGATGGTGCTGGGTACTAAGAAACATATTTTCCTCTGATAGTTTCCCGCTTGAACAGAGATGAGTTTGGTCCTTTCCCTTACAGGGCCCCCTGTGACGGGTGAGCCATCCATTTGAGATAACTTTATGGCTCTTTTTAGGGGTTCAAACTTTACACCAAGTTCTTTTGCCAATGCAGGATTTAATAGGCTGTTTGTACAGCCTGAGTCAACCAAGGCCCTGCATATTCGTAATTTGCCATCATGTCCCTGCAGAGTTACTGTTACATATACATGTCTGGTTTTGGTGGTACTTACATTAGCAGACTCTGCGGTGTCCCAGTCATCGCTGAGTCAGATGTGGTCAGTGGGCTGTCCTCACCATCGTAAGTTCCCACAGCAGTACCTCCAGCGGAGTGTTTGGTTGCTGGCTTCGGGGTGTCGGCCTTACGGGATGGAGGTCTGGTGGTGGGGGTGTTACCCTGTTTCTCGGGGGTCCTGGGAAGGATGCCCAAATGACCAAATATTAACACAAAATTGGGGAAATTAACTAGAGCAGACTCAATGGCTAGCTAGAGGCAGGGTAACTTAGCAGGACCTTTTGCCCAATGTATATGGAGTCAGACCAGTAAGCCAAACAAATTCAGGGTAAACCAATTAATATTTTATTGAAAAGTAAACAAATAAGACAAACAAACACACCACTAACTAAATAAGAAATAGGAAAATGGAAATGAATTTTAGGAATAGGCAATACGGCACCTGATCACGTAGTCCTGAACAGCTGAAGAAAATGAGACTTAGGCCATTTCCACACGGGCATATTGCCCATGCTAGGGCGACCTCTCTTGGAGGTCTTCTTCACCACGGGGTGCGCTACAGCAGTTAAAAAAAGTGAGACTCTAGACCTCAAGCTGCTCTAGTGCAGCTGCGGGGGTGGCGCTGCGAGTTTTATAAAAACCACCTTCGAAAGTGGTTTTTATAAAACACCCGCCCTGCCCCGTGGCAGCCCCCGGTGAAGAACTGCAGAGACGCGGTAGCGCGTCCCTGCAGATCTGCCTGGGGGTGGGCTTCCGGCTGGCGCGCTGTCCTGATTGGCGGAGTGCCGCCGGAAGCCGCTGGCTGCCATTTTGGGCGCCGCCGAGCACTACCGAAATTCGGTGGCGTTTAGAACGGCGGATCCGAGCTCTCCGCAGGGACGGAGCAACCCACTCACGGGTAAGCTCTGCCCCTGCGTGCGCGGCCCCATTTCGGCCTCCCCCCCTTGAGGAAAGGGCCATAGTAAGATTCCTTGGGGAGCTCACTATACAGACTGGCAGCAAAGCCGGGTGAAACTCAAAAAGTGTCTCTCTCAACTATCAGAACTAGGGGTTTTTATAACAGAAATTGTGCCTGCAATCCATGTCATAAACTTTGAGAACAAAGTTAGCTTTGAAATGCACCAAAAGGCTTAGAAGTGGATCAAAACATCTGTGGTAGATCAATCATGCAGCTCAAATGCCAATCGATGGGCACTTTTTATGGTCTTGTTATTTATGGGCGCGAATCAGGTATCTTGTGAGATGAAAGGAATAGGTCATCGAGATCCAAGAACAACAACCAAGGCTTTGGAATGCCTGCCTGAGAGAGGGGAAGTTGGACTTCCCATCATTAAACGGCTGTTCCTTGTGTTTGTGTTTCCTAGGGATCTTTGCAAACACATGAGCCAGGGTGCCATGGAAAGGTCAAATTATTTGATATCACAAAGGGATATCTAGTGCTATCAAAGTTTATGCCTAAATCACAGTTACAGGGGTGCCTGACTTTCCTTCAGTGGGTTTGTTTGATCCCTGGCATTCACTGGCAATGTGGCCTTTTCCCCCACATTGGAAACAGGTGCCTTTTTTGGGTCGTTTTTTCTTTTCCTCACTGCTTAGAAAAGTGTTTTTTCGCTGTCCTGGGGTACAGTGACCAAATTCTTGTGCTTGTCTTTACCGGGTAAGCTGGATGCTCTCCATGATGCTTTCCACTTCTCCAGCTAGTTTCGTCCATCCCAGGAGGCTGGCAGGATCCCCTTGGGTCAGGCACCGATCAAGGATGATAGGGTTCAATCCATCTCGTTAAAATTGCTTGAGAATGTCATGTTTCCATTCAGGAACTTTAGTGGCTAACTTCCTGAATTCTCGTGCGTACTCTCCAACAGTTCCTTTCCCTTGACACACTTTCTTCAGGTAGTATCTGGTTTTTTCTTGAAAGAATGGATCCTCAAATCTTTCTCTAAGTTGGTGCATGAACAGCTGCAGGTCAGCTGTTTCCTCAACTCATGAGTTGAACAAGCCAGCGACCCACTCCGCTGCTTCTCCTCTGAGGTGCTGGCTCAGGTATTTAATTCTGGCAGCATCATCAGGGAAACTGTTCCTGTAGTTGATCATGTAATTAGAGGTCATATTGAGAAAATATGACAATTTGGCACCATCGCCATCATAGGTGGTCTTCATCTCCCGGAAGGATCGGGCCCCAACTGGCAGTGCTGGCATTCCAGGAGGTCCAGGTGCCAGTGCTACTGGGGCAGCCACTGCTGCTAGAGCTTAGGGAGGCGCTCATCCAAACTGAGGCACCAGAAGTCTCCAGCAGCTGAGCTCTCAATTTGGAAATTTCTTCTCTCTGCTTTTCCACTTCTTCTTCTCTGGCCAAAAATTGTTCCATTAGGTTGATCTTGGCAATTGATGTATCCCATCTTGTAGCTCGACGTCTGTGGCATCGAGCAGTTTCTGGTCTCTTTCCTCAGGCCCAAGTCTGGCCTGCAGTTGGGGTTGCGGTAGGGATCGAAGGTCATGTCTTGGGTTTTGCATCAAGAGCCTGGCTAGGAACCGTCTCGTCTTTTTTTTTAGTGATTTTCTCACCTGGAGCATCGACGGCTTCCTTATCTTCAGGATCTCCTTCACTTATTTGAAACATGTTGTTAATTTTTTCGAGTTTGCTCACTCTGTCAGGAACAGAAATCACACACACAAATTTAACAGTGCTAATACACTATTTATTAGGAGTGTGATGCGTTGTACAGGATTTCAGTGAGTGAACTGAAAGCAATTAACAAATTCCAAACATTAGAAGCAAAAGGTTCCCTTCCCACAGCAAGAGACCTTGAATCGTAATCCTTGGTATACAGTAGAACTATAGGAATATAGTTGGTATACAGTAGGAATATGAAGCAGGTTGGACAACGATTAGAGCGCAACTGGCAGAAATCTGGACTCTTATCTGACAGGACACGCTATGGAGAATTCCTTGGACTGGAATTTTCCTAACATCAGCCATTCAGCCGTGCCTGCCTACGTGCTCATACAGTGACCCTGTCAGACACGTGGAATGATTTCTAGTATTAGCCACGCGGAGATATCAAATTAATGTGATAGATTAATAAATTGTAGACCTCGGGAGAGAGAGCCATTGACCATAGTAACAATATTCTGTAGTCCACTTTATGAATCTAGCAAAACAAATTATAATATTCTTAGGGCAGTTGCTGCATATCAATTTTGCTTCTATTGATCTATGGATTCTTTCTATGTCATATCTTATGAAGTTTAAGTCAAGAACTATTTCTTGAACACAATCAGTGAGAAGGGATAAATGATAATTCCTTCCCCTATAAGGCTACAAAGATGTATATATTGCAGTGCCTGTTATGTTTCTGAAAGCCAGTGTGGTGCAATGGCTTGAGGGTTAGACTATGATTCTGGAGAGCTGGGTTTGAGTCCGTGCTTAACCATGGAAACCCACTGTGTGACACTGGGCTAATCACATTCTCTCAGCTTCATAGGAAGGCCAAGGCAAGCCCTCTCTGAACAAATCTTGCCAAGAAAACCCTATGATAGATCTGCCTAAGAGTCATCATACAATGGAAACAACTTGAAGGCACACAACAACAACATTGTGGTTCTGCAGCTCTTCCAGTTTATCACTGCTGTATGTTTGCTTGTTTAAGGTGAGGTGAGATTCAAAAGTGTCATTAGATTCAGTTATTTTTGGAGTTAAAATAGGAAGTTTCTTATCAATACATATCAGAGTCAAGTCCACCTGGAATTCTTTTTTAAATTCTATTAGCAAAGGTTTTTTTGTTTTTTATTTTGTCTTCTTTGTGAATAAAGGCTGAGTTCTTTCTGTTCATCATCTTTTGACAGCCCTGATGCCACTTTTCCCTGATCTAACTCACCTCTGTAATCTGACATCTCTGCCTTGTCTTCTTCAGATGACAAGACCACTTCAGTTTCTTGAGTAATAATAGGGACAACATGCCCTCTTTTATCTTCCTTATTCATGAATGCTGGCAGTTTAATTTGATGACTCAAATGGTTTGAAAAGTAAATGTGCAGCAAATTGGGGACAGAGAAGTCCATTTATGCTTCCATTCTCTTTGACAGAAAGCACCCCTGCCCAGCACTTCTGTTTTGCCTAGATTAAGATTCAGTTTGTTCACTCTCATCCAGTCCATTAGACACTGATGTAGCAGTGAAACATCTTTCTTGGATTTAGACAGAGAAAGAGAGTGGTTTCTTGCATGTGTTAAAAGGCATGAGGGACAAAACTGGGCACTGAGGCACTCACAGGCAATCGCCAGAATTTCAAGCCAACATTTTCTGGGTTCAGCTCTCCAAGAAAGACCAGAGGCACTACAGAACAGTACCTTCCCAAACAGGCATCAAAAGCCCAGTGACAGACCCAGCAGAACCAACAGAAATATGTGCACCATGTTCAGTTCTCAGCATAGCTGGGATGTGGTTTACATATTCCTGTGTATACCATGTACACCATATTCATCTGCAGGCTTGAAGCCAGATTTAAATGTATGTAGATGCTCCATCTCTTCCAGGAATATCTTAAGCTGGGGGACCATTGCATGCTCCAGAACCTTGTCTGAAAAAGGAACATTGGAGATTAACAGGTAATTCTGTGGATTTGGAGAGGACTTTTCAGTAAAGGCCCCAGCATACACTCTGTTAGGGGGTTGGAACCCAGCCTTGGCACAGTAACTCATTTGCCACTCCTCTTACCTATTTGGCTTGTCACCTTTTGCTGTTTTTATGAACCAAGAGGGGTTCAAAGATCTTGTCTATATAGCTAGACTGCACAAACTGAAGTGTATCCAAAAACACTGGATGGGAAGGGACCAAAATTATATCCATTGTATCACTATGGACTGCAGCAGGGCGGACGCATGCAATTTTGTCAGCAAAATTTTGTGCAATGCTGATTTGTCTGCATTCTCTTCTTATGAGGCAGAATATGGAAGACACTTTACTTCTCATGACAAATTTAAAGGACTGTGGAGACACAATGGTGGCAGAGGAGACTGATTTCTTTGTTACCACAATAGCAATGGAGTAGGTTTTCCAATAAGCTCTAGCCTATGTTCAATTCAGCCTGTTCTGAATTTTCTATCATGAACACACTAATCTCCGTCCTACTCAATTTATCAGGGGAATCACTTGGCTCATTCCAGATATCAACCAGGGCTTCAACAGATTCATCTGCCAAGCAAACAGGAAACTTCTTAAGAGTGATCAAGAAACCATTTGGATCCATCAGTCTTGCAGGGTGAAGCATCTTAATTGCTCTTCCAGTCCCAGCAGAGACTTCTCTTCTTGCTGCAACGCAGCTGGATACAGTCCCAAATTTCACTAAACTGCTGTCCCTTACTTAGGAACATGTAGAACATGTAGAATTTGCACTATAAATTTCATTGACATATCAGATAGAAAAAAAAATATGAAGCTGGCCTATACCAGGTCAAACTATTTATCTGAGTAGCTCAGTTATTTCTTCTGTGACTGGCAGCAGCTGTCCAGGGGCTCAAATCTTGCCTACATTCTACATTATGATCTCTTCACCTATACTTGTGGACTGAACCCATAACTTTTTCCCTGCATAGAAAGTGCTCTACTGTTTTGTGTGTGTGTGTGTGTGTGTGTGTTCAGTTCGTGGCAATCCCACAAATTTCATGGGGTTTTCTTTACCAGTTCCTTCGTCTGAAATAGGGATGAGATGAATCCAGAATTTTCTGAATCTGGATCCGAATCCCTGGAAGGTTCTGGGAACACACGAATCTCACGAATCTCAAATCTTTAAAAAGCAAGGGAAAGAAGAATAATCTTGGGCAAGAAACTGTTACCCTGCTTGCTAAGGGGCTCCCTTAAGGGATTCCCAAAATCTGTTAAAATTGTGGGGAAAATTAGCTCAGAGCACTGTTTTAGCTATGCGAGAGGCAGGGTAACGTTGCAGGACCTTTGTAACCCAGATTTTACAGAGTCAGACCACGCCAAAAAAAACAAAACAGGCAGGTTGTTCAGTTTAAAGATTTTATTAAACCCTCAGTAATTAAAGCAAACAACAACCAAACCCCCTCACACATTCATTCAAGAGCTAAAGAAAAAGAAAGTAAGGAAAATTGATAGGGATTTTGTTTTGGGGTGTTCAGAGGCAATACTTTACCTTGATTTAATGCCCAAAGGAGCCAATGTTGAAAAACTGGAGATTCAAAGCGATGAAACTCAAAAAATGGGGAAAGGGGGGGGTGAGGCAAAACAAACTGACAGGGATGCAGGAGGAAAATGTGAATGAACTCACGAACAGAGAAAAGCATGGGGTTTTTATAGAAAAAATATACCTGGAGGGCTAGTTCTCTCCCTGGGAGAACAATAGTAGAGAAGGCTAGATTAAAAAGCCTTTAATGACCAACATCTCCGGCTAAATGTTTTTCTCAGTCCTTTGTGAAAGACACTGACCAAATGCGACAAAGGCCCAGGTAGAGTGAGATTGCCCACATTCAGCAGGCTGATTGTGATTCTATTGAGCTGCCATATCAGTGCAAAAGGGCCCTTTTGTCTGTTTTATGGTCCTCATGTCTTCCAGGAATCCCTGGCCCACGTGACAGATTCAGTCTGAGTCACCTTTTGGCTTGGCCAAGGTTTTAACTTCCTGCCAGCGTGCACTTTCAGTGACCCTGTCAGACACATGGAATGATTTCTGATATTAGCCATGTGGAGATATCAATTTAATGTGATAAATTAATAAATTGTAGACCCTGGGAGAGAGCTGCTGGGTGTACTTACAAAACATTTTCTCAGCCTTAGCAATAGGCTGGGCAAAGGCAAACCTCCCTCTGAAGAAATCTGGCCAGGACAATTATCACAGTTTTGCCTCAGGATCTCCCCAGATTGAAAATGACATGAAAGCCCTTTCTACACAGGCAGGAAAATGTGGACTAATCCCACATTTCCCTGCCTGTGTAAACAGGGCCATATACTACAGTACAGAGATAATCCAGGTCAAAACTGGATTTTCTTTACATAGTTCCTTATGGCATCCTGGGGTTTGTAGTTTGATGATGCACCAGCATACTTTGGCAGAGAAGGATGTGACACCTTGTAAAACTCTAAACCTCAGAATTGTGTATGAAAAATGCAAAGGACTCTTTCAGCTATCCTTGAAATCTCAAGAAGACAGTACCTTCCAGAGAAGTCTCAAGTCCTGCGAGGTATTGCAAGGTATTTCAAGTCAAGCCTCTAGTCCAGTCTCAATTCTGCACCCTGCAGTCTCAAGTCAAGTCTCAAGTTCTGCAACAAGGCACTTAAAAAACAAAACAAAGAACAAAAAAAAAAAACAACAGCCTCTAGTTCAGTCTCAGTTCTCTACCCTCAAGTCCTGCAAGGGACTTTCAAGACAAGTCTCTAGTCCAGTCTCCATAATTCCGAATCCCTACTCTCCAGTCTCAAGTCAAAAGAGAGATTTTTTTTATTACCTTGCAGAAGGAGGCAGCCACAGGGACAGGCAGCACAAGCAGACACAAGCAACCCAACTGCAGAGGCAGTCCAGCGGGCATAGAAGCTCAGTGGCCACAGGCAGGCGGCCCCAGCAGGCACAGGCAGGCAGCCCCAGTGGGCACAGGCAGCACAAGCCGGCACAGGCAGGCCCAGGAACAGGCAGCCTTGGCATGCGGGCAGCTATATGCCCTGATTTTCGGGCACCCAGGGCCCCACCATCCAATCAGGCCTTTGGCAGGCCCTGGAGGTGCCAATTTTTAATAAAAACAAACTAGGCACCTCTGTGGCCACCAAAGGCCTCACTCTCCTCCCAACCGGCCCCTGCATGATTGTGCCCAAATCCACCAAGTAGGCCCTCTGCATGTCGAAGGCCTACTTGGTGGATTCAAAAGATTCCATTGGCCTATTTTGGTGGAGGGATTTGGATCCACAAATGTCGAATCCTTCCCCAGGATTCAAGGATCCGAGGATTCCGTTGGCCCATCCCTAGTCTGAAATATAGCCTGCAGCACCCGGTATTCATTGGCAGTCTCCCATCCAAGTACTAACCAGAGCTGACCCTGCTTAGCTTCCAAGATCAGACAGGACAGCTGAAGCGTAAAAGTCTGGAGGAGACCTGGGACTTTGCAGTTTGTTTTTCATATCCACTACTCCAAACCCATAGTAGAAATTGACTCCAAGCTCTAGCACAAAAGGGAAAGCTGATGTAAGGTGGGATTATCTTAATACATTGGTTGTCAAACTTTGGTCCTCCAAGTATTTTGGACTTCAGCCCCCAGAAGCCCTAGCCATCTTGTCTAACAGTCTAAAATTCTGAGAATTGAAGTTGAAAACATCTAGAGGACTATATTTTGGCATCCACTCTCTTGACACAATGTTACCAGCTGGTGCTCCTTGTATTGGTGGGGCAGTGAATCCACCCCAGGTTTTACAGGAACTCACCAAAGTTCTGAGCCCTAGTCCTAAATTGTTTCAGCACTGTGGAGAGCTCCTTTAAAGCTAGGCAAAACTTGGAATGGATCTGTCATACTGACATTGGAGCCACCAGCTGTCACTGAATGTTACAATTAGGGAGCAAGCAATGCTCTGCCTGTACTTTTCACTGCTACATTTCACTGCCACTGAAACTTGAGGATTAATAAAGAAACCCTGCAAAAGCATCAGACGGGGGGGGGGGGAATGGAAAACAAAATAAATGTGTACTTTACCCATCTCTCTTTGTGAGAAATTTTTACTTTGGAGTTCCACTAGGATGTCAATCAAAGGCTCACACTGGGAATTTAAGGAATCAGTCTACAGAATGTAAAAAGATTTTAAAGTATCTTAACAGAATGCCCCCCACTTCATACTCTTTCCTGAATAGCTTGATTTAAATAATGAATTACATATTCAAACCAAAGGAATATTTTAGGATCTACAATGCTTTATAGTGAGCATGCCAGACATTACTTGAAAAAGCAGTACTTTGCATAACCATTCTGAACATAATCCAGCTCTTCATGCACAGGGGCTTCCGGCCATGACAATGGCAATGTACCAGGACATAACATGACATGATCTGTTGATGTAGTAACAGAAAATAAAAACAAAGGAAGTGTCTCATATCCCTTCATTCCAGTGCTGACACAGTGTCAAACACAAGGGTCCAATACAGTCCCTGGGGTTCTACTCCTCAGCTCCAAATGGGGCTGTCAGGATCAGACTCATACACAAGTCATTACATACACATGCATTAGAGATTTATTGAAAGATGCAGAGCTGTGAACACAGACAGAAGTGGCAAATATTCCAAAAGTCTCTAAGGTGAAACAGTTCAGTTTCACATGAGAGATAAGCGAGTGCATATTTTCTCTACCACAGGTCAGGATGACCAGCAGGTCACCATAGCTACTATCTTTTCTCCTCTAGCGAATGTTTTGGGAACTACTACTGAGGAATGCACCCCTGCTTTCCTCCTTACTACAAAACTAACAGGAAATTAACTAACAGTTATGCATGTTCAATCTACACACTAAACCAAAATCCCCTCATATGGAGGGCAATCCCGACAGGGCCTCTCAGATTCTCAGGACATTTCTGCACTAACCTGTTATAGTGCTATTATTCCACTTTCAACATCCTATCGAATCCTGGGGAGAGGCCTTTGAGACTCTTCCATAAAATGCAAACCCCAGGATTCCAAAGGATGTTGAAAGTGGAATAATAGCACTATAACAGGCTAGTGCAGAAATGGCCTCAGACACAGTACCAGCATTCCTCCTTCTGAGACTGGGAGCCCATTTATAGAGTTGTTGTATTACAATTCTGTTTTAAATGCCATGGCTACATACAGTTGAATCCTGAATGTTATAGTGAAGTGAGGCACTGGAGGAAACTGGCAGAGAATTCTAAATACTATGCAATCAATTTTAACAATGAATTTTAAATTTGTATTGATGGTTTTAATTAGGCATTTGTCTTACATGTTCTTTTAAGTTGATATTATGCATTTTAACAACTGTTTTCAATTGATGATCGCTTTTAATAGATATATGTTAATATTGTTTTCTTCTGCTTTGATCCATGGGGCGAAGTGGATAAGAAATAAATATTATTTGTAATTATTATTTAAAAAATAAATACTATGCAATCAGACCCAGAATTCCATTAGATATTGTCATAAAGTTGAAACAGAGTAATAGCACTATAATTATGTAGCATGAAATAAAGCAGAATAAAGGAAAGCTCTCATAGGTGTGAGTTATATAACCTAACACAAGATTGGGCAAAATGTAGCTGAGCACTATGTGTGACCCCAATCTGTTTTTGTGGCCCCAAGAGGTAAGAAAATCAAGGTGGGGGCCATTTTTGTCTTTTTTGGGGGAGATGAACCTAAGAGAGGGCTTTGAAGAAAAAAAAAAAACAAGATGTGAACAGGAAGCAACTTCAACTCATTTCTTTGTGTTAAAAAGTCTTTCCTGGCCCTAATATGGCCCAGAAGGACCACAAACATTTTGAAAAAGTTCTCACATCTCCTAGAAATGTATTTGGGAACAAAAAAGGGTGTTTTTGTTTGTTTGTTTTTTCAAACTTGGTGTGTGTGTTTGTGTGTGGGTTGGGTGCGCAGCCCACTAAGGGAGGCTAATGTGGCCCCTTAGCTTCCCACAGTTGCACAGCCCTGACGTAAGAGGACTTGCTTTCTAAACGCCATGGAGGGACTCACATGCCTGGGAAAAGGTGAAATTCTTCTTCTTTCCCCATTGAGATGGCGAGGAGGGGAAGTTTTCTATTCACAAAGAGCGAGTCCTTATCAGTGACAGGTCCAGACTCTCAGTTGTAGAACCTCTATTTGCAGTTATACTTTAGGCCTCTTATTGGATACACAAATTTCCAGTGGTGTGCCATAAAATGTGGTGTGTATGTATGTATGTGTATGTGCATGTTTATAAGAAATGTGCATGGGTGGATAAACAATCCAGTAACCGAACTCCTGACCAGTTTTCCACAAATACAGCCCCCTAGACAGGCATCTCTTACTGTTCTTTGGTCCACTTTTCAACTATCCACTCTTTCAATCCTTTTCATATATAACCAGAACCTATACATTCAAAATGTGGTCTGTTCTTTTGACCTATTTTCCCATATTTCGACAATTTTCTGTGTGATTCTATGGCCATTTCCACACGGGCATATTGCCCACGCTAGAGCGACCTCTCCAGGAGGTCTTCTTCACCAGGGTCTGCGCTAGAGCAGTTAAAAAAAGTGAGGTTCTAGACCTCAAACTGCTCTAGCGCAGCCCCGGGGGTGGCGCTGTGAGTTTTATAAAAACCACCTTCAAAAGTGGTTTTTATAACACCCGTGCTACCCCGTAGCAGCCCCCGGTGAAGAACTGCAGAGACGCGGTAGCGCGTCCCTGCAGATCTGCCCGGGGGCGGGCTTCCAGCTGGTGCGCTGTCCTAATTGGTAGAGCGCCGCCGGAAGCTGCCGGCCGCCATTTTGGGCACCTCTGGGTGCCGCTGAGCGCCGCTGAGCACCGCTGAAATTCGGTGGCTTTTGGAACGGCGGATCCGCGCTCTTCGGAGGGACGGAGCAACCCGCTCACGGGTAAGCTCCGCCCCTGCATGCGCAGCCCCGTTTCGGGCCCCCCCGTGAGGAAAGGGCCTATGACCACCTTCATTTAGATTAGCCCAGTTCAAACTCTTTCCTCTGCCATCTAAATTGTGTTGATTGTATTAATTATTAGAAAATCCAATGTTATAAATAGTCTTATTAATCCAGTTTAAAATATTTAAGAGTCAGGAAGAATTTAAAGTCTGCAGAAAATTTAAAGGAACATACAGCTCAGTCCTCCACATCTTGCCGATCTCTTTCCCTCAGTGTTAGCCGCCCCTTTAAGAAATCTCTCGGTTCTTACAGCCCTGAAGCCAAACTCGCGCTGCTAGCTTTGCTTCTCCGGGTCTTTTCCCTGCCGCTCCTGCACCTCGTAGCGAGCCATTCTCGCTGTGGTTTTCTAGGAAGTGGGGAACGAGACAGGTCAAAGTTTTATTTCTTTCGTTGTTTCATTGTATCTTCTTTTTAAAAAGCCATTCGGTGGCACTTGTGCTGCAGCAGCGACGTCCCGCTGGATCCGTCATGGTCCTTCGACCCCCTAGTTGCTGCTGCTCTCCCATCCGGGCAGAACAGAACTACGCACCAGTTTTGGGGTCCCCGTCGGACCACTACCGCACCTGTCGTACCAAGGGGGTGGTTGGCCACCTCAGGGTGCCAAAAGAGATGGCTGGACTCCAACGGGAGGCAGCTCGGAGCCGCGCCATTGCGCAGCTTCAATCCGAGCTGCCGCTCATGTCCGCTATTCGGCCGGAAGTCCTATTTTCCCATATTTCGACAATCTTCTGTGTGATTCTATGACCACATGCTGTTTTTTCTTTCAATTCATACATAAAAAATGCTTTAAAAATCCCCCCTCCCTAACCTGGACCTGAATAAGCAGGGGATACCTGTCCATGCAGGCTGGCTTTAGGAGTCCACACATCCAAGTCACCACGATGATGTAAGTGCCAAGATTAGATTATTGGCTCAGGGCTTTTTTGAGTGTACTGACCACAGGGAGGTAGAACAAAAAACCAATCAAAGCTGGCCCAGGCAAGCAGAGTGAGGCAATTATCTAAAGAGGCAGACTCAATAGAGGGGCAGCAGTGCATAGCTTCCTACCTGCTCCTCTTGAACCTTCTGACCTTCCCTCTCTCCTCAGGGAGAGACAATATGCTCCACACAGCTTGTTCTGAACTCTCTGAAAGGTCAGCTGCCTTCAGGTGAGGTGAAGGACACTGTCCTACTGCCAGTGCTGAAAGAAAATCCAACTGCCAGTACAGCACAATCTTTTCCTGTTTGCCTCAGAAAGCAAAATGTCTTGAGCTAGCACTGAAAACAGAGAAACAAATGTGCTTAATCACCATCTCTTCCACCAATACTGCAGACGGTTTGGATGCTAACTATCAAATGAACTTAGTGCAAAAACAATCTTCCATCTTGCAGATTTTAAGTATGGCCCTGTTAGTGCCTTAATGCAGCATTCCAACTAACCCACTCTTTGAGCATTGTCTTGAAGTCTTTACCAACCACACAGCGACCAAATCTTCCTCAACTCCTCAAGTAACACAGCTCTCCCCAGTAATTTCTGTGTCTTTAAAGAAGTGGGGTGGGTTGTGAGTTAGCCCAAATTGCCAAATTAAATTGAGTTTTAAAGGATAAGAATTTTTGAAAAATTGGAAACCATTTATGGATTTTTTGAGCAATAAGAAATCTAACAATGCAATAATTTGTGGCTATGATTACTAGTAATTCTATCAGTAATTCTATTTTTTTTCCTTTTTATTTCTTTCATTACAGTTTGGCTTGGATGGTCAGAGCCTTTTTAATAGGTTAACGTTTAGTGTTCTGGTTCCTTTAGTTAGTGCTTAGTGTTTTAGTTTGGTGTGTTAGTATTATGTTTTTGTTTTAGTTTGTTTTTCCTATTCTTTGAACATGATTGTAACTCTGATTCTACTTGTGAGTTTGTTTGTTTTAAAGCTAATAATAAATCTAAACAAAGAATGAGGATGGTATTCAGCAACAATACATCTGGATATTTTCCTGTGTTTGGGCTCACCACATGGACATCATTTGTGAGAACCTCCTGAGGATCTCTGGAGGTCCCTGTCTGTTGCAGTGGATGAACCACTATAGAAAAACAGCTGGATGAATCCTTGCTGATCCCTCTCCCATCCTCCAATGACATAGAAATAGCCATGCTGGGGGGCTGTGTTGCTTAAAAGGTGGGCTTTGTGAGAGTAGTACTGGGTGATGTAGCTACAGAGACGTAGCTACATGCTAGATGTACATCTCCCAATGCAGAATCTCAATCTATGTACCTTTTCCCCTTTCCACATAGGGCTATGCTGACTAGGGCTAATGGGAGCTACAGTCCATAACTGTCAGAGGGCAACCTGTTCTCCATTTGTTTGTAGGCAATCCTATCTATGCCTACTGAGAAGTAAGCCCCACTGAGTTCAATGAAGCTCATTTCCAGGGAAGCATGAATAGCATACACTTGAATTATTTATGAGTTTACTCAGATGTAAGTCTCATTTGAGTTTGTTCATCTATGTTTCGAAGCCCAGGCATTTTCAAAATAAAATAGGTCATTTTGAACAGGCATGCAAACACACTCAAATATACGATCTCTTTTTCTTTTGCTTGAGGGAATTCCTCCTGGAAAAATCTTAGCCGGGGAAAAAAACAAAACAAAGTGTCTGCCTTTTAAGAGAGAAAGAGAGGCGCCTTCAGTGTGCTTTTCACAGTGACTTACAGGAGCATAATAAGCAATTAAAGACTCAAAAAACAACAGGGTTCCTGGATTGCACAGTAACCCTGAAATTAATTATTTAGAGAAGTCCTCCATCTTATCTTTCATTTCAAACACTCTGTACTGTCACCACAATTTTCTAGTCAACCATGTGCCTTGAACCAAAACTTAGAGGCCACCTTTTTATCACAATAGAAAGACTGTCTCCAGTTCACTTTTTAAGTGTGTTCAGAGAGGCATAATCTTTTTATATTTGATGTACAGTGTCACCTTTTATGCACAGGCAGTTTGTAAGCAAAAGAAGATTGGATCTTTAGAAGGAAAGTCAGGAGCTATTTATCTGCTCAGTGATAACTGATCTGGGCTATAATCCCACATTCATTTTCCTAGGAATAAACTATATTGAACACTACATGACATACATCTAACTAAGCATACAAAGGTGTGTGCTGCAATATTCAGAAAAAAATTGGAAGAAAACCATGGCGTGTATAGATGAAAGGATTGCTAGATGCATTCATCTGACTATGGAAGAAGATCAGATCTAGACAATGTCATCAAGTTAGGTGGGCAAGTCTCAGGCAATGGTCCTTCAGATCTCTTTGTGAGATTTTCTGACGGATTCAGTTAGTCCAGAATATGGTTTTGACATAGACAGCTGATACACAGTGAGCCAGTATGGTGTAGTGGTTTGAGCTTTGGACTATGAACCTGGAGACCAGGGTTCAGTTCCCCACTTGACCATGCAAAACCACTGGATGACCTTAGGTGTGTCTCACACACTCAGTCCCAAAAAATTATGTGATAGGTTCACCTTGAGGTCACCATTAAGTTGGAAATTACTTGAAGGCACACAAGAGCAACACAATAGCAGCACTTCACTAACTTCACTGGCAGCCAGTCCATTTTTAATCTTCATTCATGTCTTGCTGGCAGGCCTCTGATCCCCAAAATGAATGGATACTACGTGAACAGAATGGTGGACTAGAAAGACCTGTGCCTTATCCAGCATGATTTTTCTTATAATCATGCGTTCTTATCCTGGTTTTGATTTTCAGGTTCCCTAACATTTTGGAAACAGGGCATCTGAAAAGTTCTCACTCATTGTCAAATTGCGTCTACTTCGATCTTGAAAACATCTCTAAAAGACCCTTTCCTAGTGTTCTTCAATCATTTTGTAAATATAGAAGAGAAAGTTGTCTCAGTATCCCCAGCTGTGGGTTCTCAACTGCTGCCTGTCATGATATCATTTCAGTGCCTAGTAAAGATCTTTCTATTTTACTGGGCCTTGCAATCTGTTTTAGCTTTAGCCTGTTTTTATATCATAGTGATGAGTTTTGTACTCAGTGTATAATTTTATTGTTTGTATTGTTACAAAATGTGCATTGTTTTGTCTCTTGTTCAGCATCATCTCAGGAATTTTCTTACACAGAGGCCCACAAATACTGTAAATATAATAATTCTAGCCAGCACTACAACTGTGAACTCATCAACTCATCTGCAACACTGAAAAGCCAAACAGCAATGCCTCCTGCATTTACTGAGCTACCTTGTCATTCTGCTGAAGCATCAGAAAATTCACCTAGCTTCATTGAGAAGATGAGCATCATCTATGTTTACTTTTCTTATACATCTGGGAAAGAAGAGCCTGTCTAAAGATTTATCTTCAAAATGATTAGGACAGAGATGGGGTCTTGTGGCCCACTAAAGTCTGTTCTATTTGAAATAATAATAATAATAATAATAATAATAATAATAATAATAATAATAATAATAATAATAAAAAAAGAATAGCATCCTACAGACACTTTGTGGCTTTCTTTTTGATCTAAGATTTATGCATCACCTACAGGTATTTCAGAGAGAGATCAAATAAAGAAACTTCTTTCTTCTCATGTTCATGTTCAGCCAAGACTGTTTTTAATCTGAACATTATTTCAAATGCATTTGGAACACATATTCTTCTGGCATCTACACAGCTTTTCCTTCTGTGTCTTGTGGAGCTGTGTAGAGGTGAGCTGGGTGCAGTTCCAACATTTAAAGGATGTCCTGCCCATTGGGTGGCCAATTAGATGTCATCAAGTTACCCATCAACAGCAGTAGCTGGCCAGCAAACTGAGTCAACAGCTCACATGACCTTCTTCCACAATGTTGAGATCTAATCAAATATAATCTTCAGTCTTGCCAGGGACTCTTCCTGGTACCATATCACTGTGTGGTCCATGGCTGAAAGTCTGCTTAAAGATTTACTGTCCTATGTAAATATCATCTTACATTTACCTGGTCAAGTGGGAAGGACTGTTTCATTTTATCTTCATAGAATATTAGGTGAAATGCATAGGATAAATTTGTGGTGGTGAGAAGACTATTGGTATATAGTTAACATTGGTATATTATACATAGGTGAAAGGATCCTGCTGTTACCCTCTTCTTGTAGTCCTCCTTTGAGCTATAATTCCCCCAAATTCTAAGGACAGGCATTGCAGGTGGATCCCACTGTCCCCCACCTCTTAGAGTAACACTGGCAGTCAAGGCAACTGACTACAAGATTAAGAAGTCATACAAATTAAAACAAATAAAAAAGCAAGTAAGCACAAAGAGACAAAAATTATAATACAATGAACAAATTGAACACAATGAAACAAATTGAAACACTAAAACGCTACTGACATAAGGAGCAATTAAAACACATAAAAATCAGAATTAATATAAAATACTAAACATAGTAAAAATATATATAACAAAAATAAATAAAAAAAAGCAAACATCCCAAGCACCAATCCATTAAAAGTTCTTTTCCCAGCAGCTGATCAGTTGCCAAAATATTCCTTAACAGACAGGTTTTTTCCTGCTAGTAGAAGGACAACCAATAAGGATCCAGTTTAGCCTCTCCAGACAGGGAATTCTACAGTTTGGGAGCAGCCACAAAGAAGGTCCTTTCTCAGATCCCCACCAAACATGCCTATGAGTGTGGCAGCACTGAGATCCTCTGAGAATCCCAGAACCAGGATCCTTTCAATTTCAGCCCTTCAGAAAGGTATCCTTTCTCATACTGCTCAATTTCCTTGACTGTAATTTTTCTTCAGGTTATTTTAAGAAATTAAAAATGATGGGCACCATTACTAAGAACAATTTTAATAAATTAGGGGCCCTGGCACCCTTGTCCACTGGCAAGCGTAATGTAATTCAACATCATAATAGTTAGTAAGAAAAAATGCTGAGAAGGAAAGGAGAAGAATGACTGTTAGTAAGTTGCAATGGTATAAGTCCATTTTAATAATTGGAACTCACTTTTCTGATTGTTTTTTGAAGGCTGGAATTCCGTTCTGGCCAAGCAATAACCATAATCACCCCCAACCCAACTTTTCAATGTGGCAGTGCCTCCACTCAAACAGCAATTCCTGTGTTGGCAGAGAGCAGGGGGAGCAATAGAGATGAGTCCAGCTATTTTCCCTTTGCTGGAAACACAGCTGTAGCTTCACCCTCAGGGACGTCTGGAAAATCACTTAGGAGGCCTGGTGCAGTATATCCAGCTAAACGAAAGCAGCTGGACATGCTCTCTTGCCTCCCCACTCCTTCATACTGAAAGGGGAGTGGCATTGGAAGACAGAGGGTGGCTATGTACCAGAAATAGTCTCTCAATGCAGGATCTCAGCCAAATAGTAATAGGTGAAAACAGACAGCCACTTTTTCAGCCTCTGAAATTATTCAAAAAGATCTTACAGATCTGATGGAACTGCTTTCTTGCTTTCTTTCCTTTCTCTTTCTACTTCCTTTCTTCCCAAATCCACAACTTGAAGCTACCCATTCTTGGCATGTTTCCAAATGAGAAAGCATCAGAACCATAGCGATTTTTTAAAAAAGGCTTTAAAATTTGAGTTCAGATATACAATGATATTTTTCAGACCTATCAATGTGGTGACGGAAAACCCCCTCTTTCCCAGAGGGAATTTCCTGCCCTGAAGGGTGAATTCCAGTGAAAAATACTTGTTACCACCGTGTATTGGCCTGGCCTTTGGTGAACCAAAGATATCATTTTGATATCGCAATTCGGCCCTACTCTGCCACCAGCCAAGTGTTAGTGAGGCCACCGAACAAGCGCGAAGCTAGGCATGGCTACTATTTGCTGCTCACACCAAACCAAGCCAGAGATTCCCAGATCTACTTTAGAGGACCTCCCGAAACAAACACCCTCATTACCAATGTGCAATAAACAAAGAGACCCTCTGCTCTGAGAGGGCACCCTGGTGAGCTAAGTGCTTAACTGCCAAGCTAGCCGCCATACTATTGTCAATTCGGAACATAACTCAATCATGTAAATTCTGACCTTTCGGAGGCATTGTCTCCAACCCAAAATTTATTGTTTTCACCCAAGACCTGCCTAGCCTACGGTCGTTCTTTCCCTGATAAAAACCCCCAGTTCTGAGAGCTCTTTGGAACTCTCGCTGGATTGCCTTGGACTTCTACTCTGCCTTGCTGCCGCTCGGTTCAGCGAATTCCCCTTGGCTGCCACGCCGGGTTTCCTCTTCTACAATCAGCTTCCCCAGGACTGCAGGAAAGGTGGTGTATCACCCATTCCCCTTGAACTCTATTTTCCTTCTCTAGTTAGGAGTGTGGTTGTGTTGTTCTTGATATTGTTAAATAAATCTTATTGCTATTTTGAACTACCTGACTGCTCACTGACCTGACGCTGTAGACATAAGGTAAAAGATCCCCGCTACTTTACCCTGCCTCTCGTTCGCCAAGAGAGTGCTCCAGCTAATTTCCCCATCTTTGCTTGTTGTTGTTTGGTTATTTGGGCACCCCTCACGGGACCTCCAAATCACAGTGTAACATACTTACTCTTAAATATAAGTCCTCCTTTCATAGAAGGAGTTGATATCCTTCCCCTCACCCCACCATCATCACCTTTGTTTTTGGAATCAGTCATAGGATGTATCACTAACATGGGAAACTGACCGAAGCTGGCCATCTTGGGGAGAACAATGCTGTCCATTGCTGCCTACTTCACCTACAAGAGATCTTCTTTCCTTCCTCTCTTAACAACTTAAATCTCTTTCCTGAGAACCTTTCCCCTGCTGATATGTGAGAAGTGAAGGCAACACCTTGCAGGTCAGAAATGCTCTGTCATCAAAAACTGAAATGAAGGGATTAGCAATGATGATTGATGGGCTGCTAAATACCCTAAAGTCACCAGATCCTGTCTTATCTTCAAATCTAAGCAGGGTCAGCCCTGATTAGTACTTGGAAGGGAGATTGTTAACACATATCAGAAGAACGACCTGGTAAAAACAACCTCTGAGCATTCCTTGACTAAGAAAATTCTAGAAAATTAATGGGGTCACCATAAGCTGACAGGACTATTTGAAGGCACATAAACACACACATTCTGTTTTACAAAAACTGCTTATGTTTTGAGATCTACTGGAGAGACCCTACTTCCTGTCTCACCACCTTCAGAGGGTCTTCTCAGTGGCTGCCCCCAGCAGATTTGTTCCTGGATAGATGCATTCCTGGGTATTACTTCTGTTATGATACTCTACTCGATGGAGATCTTTCCTACACACCCTACCTGACCAAATATTAAGAGATTGTCATAAGTCCCTGTGGAAGGGCCAGACCTGCTTTTCATTCTCTCTGACTGGACTAGCAGCTTCTCTTTCAGCCTGCTATAGCACCTGCCTCCCCCCCACCGTCATACAACCCTGCTTTTCCCTTTAAAACCACCGCTTTAGTATATAAAAGGTAAAGCCCCTCTCTTGTTATTCAGAATGATTTACTGATCTGTGGTAGGATGTTACTAATTGATTAGAACTAATGAAAAGCAGCCTACTGAGTCAGAATTTATAAAAATATAATGTGATCTTGAATGAAATATTAAACATGGAAAAGGTATTGCTTGTCATAAATAATTCCAAACTTCAAAAGGTATTTAACCAATTTCTTATAGCTTTACTCAATATACAGGCACAAAACTTTTATAGACACACAGGCCTTTGGTTCAAAGGCTTAATTCCTGAATTTAGGTCACACCTTCTGACCCAACTCAAAAATGGTTTGGTTTCTCCTCTGTCTCTCTCTTAGACCTCTGAGGAAATATCCAGGCTTATTCATACAACCCTCTGGTTGACTGAAGAGTTATAACTAAAACTCTCTCTCTGGAAATCTCACTGAATGAATCTCTAAAATGCAAGTCACTGTACCTTATGTAGACCTTCTCCTCACAAGCTTCAGCCCCCTTCCTCTCATCAGTGGGCTGGGCTTCTGTCTCTTATGGAGCCACTTTGGTTACATGGCTACCTGTTGCCAGGTATGCCCTGCCACTCAGGCTAGCCACACCTTCGGCTCCATCATAGTCCCATCAATATTTTGTCACTCCTGAGTTAAGCGATCAGAAAATTCCAGACCCCCTGTCAATCCTATGGAAAAGCCATCTTTGTCAACACATCCCTTCAGGGTGCAAAATAGGGTATAAAAACCCTAGCATCGACTCCAGCCAATTGTAGAACATAGTATGTAGTGCCCCAGATTGCTGTTCCTTTGTGTTACCCTCAGATGCTATCTGAGTTCCTCTGCTGTGACTCCTTCTTCAGGACTGGTAACTATCACCCCTTCCACCCCTAATCTTTCCCTATCCAACCTTTCTTGCCTCATTTTCCGATAGCCTTGTGAGCTTCTTAAGAGTGTCTGATTTCTCGTGTGTTTGTCAGTTCAAATAGAATACTTTGTTAACTTTAACTGAAATCTTCTCTACAGTTAGTACTGGCATACATTGATGAGAAGATCCTGCCATTACCCATTACCCTCCTCTCACAGGCTTCCTTTGAGCTATAATTCCCCCAAATTCTAAGGAGATGCTGGCATTACTTGGGGACCTGAACATGCCCCACTTCTTAGGGTAACACTTCCTTGAAAGAAAATTTGGTATCAGAGGCAGAAATAACATGAAAAAGGGGTATAGGTTCCTATACCACAAAAAGAAAAAGCAGTTTAACAATGGCTAGAAAACTTTTGACCCCAAACCAACAATTTGCACATGTGAAATGAAGCAACTGGCTCAAGTAAGCCTTTCATAAGTAAAAAGAAACACTTTGACACTTCTAGGGACCACTTCAGAGCTTCTTCCAAAAGACATCCAGCAGTGATCTTTCTCTTCCTCTAGGAACCACTTTTCTTAAGATTTCAATATTGGTGGCCAGACTTACAGAGCTTTTTTCTTAACATTCTGAGGATAACTTGGAAGGCAAGTGTATATGCTTCCTCCTTTTCTCTCAGTTTTGCTATTCATACATGCTGAGGAATGGGTGTTGGAGGCAGCTGCTGTTTAACTTGGTAGAAAGGCCCACACACCTAAAGTAGGATCACCTGGAGTAGAATCCTGTTCTTTCCCAGCTCACGCTTTACTGTATTGTTTACTGCAGACATGCTGCAGTTACCTGTCAATAGTCTATGGCCATTTCTGGGGGCTTCTGGTTCCGGCGTGAGCGGGAAGGCACAGTCTCTTGGCTGCTCGCTCCACTGTCTGCTGAGAGACTGCCATTTTCGTGGGCTACCACTGTCTTCCAGTCTGAGGCACTTTGTTCTGCACCCCGAAATAAAGGTGCAGCCAGAGGATTGGTGGGTGTCCAACCAGGGGCTGCTTCCCCTCTGAACGCTCAACGAAGAGCGCGAAGAGAAGAGCTCACCAGACATGCTGCTGTCACTGCCTAAATCTCGTCTGCACTGATGGAGGAGGGAAGAGTTTTCCTTCTAATCCCTGCTGCCAAATTTCTTCTGCAGCGGTTATTGAAGCGCCTAAGCTGATTCTCACCTTGGTGAAGTAGGACCTAGGTAAGGCTTCTTGTCCACACTTGGGGCTCTTTCCCCCGCCCTTGGAAGTTTATTGCAGAAGAACCCTGGAACAGATAGCTGCAGCTTCCCCTTGGAGGTAAAGGATAGCTTTTGTGATATGGTTCAGACTCCGTTTTCATTTGTACTGTTTCCTTTACTTCTCTTTTGCCATTTGGATGTTGAGAGGAATGTAATCGCTATTCTGATAGCATTATTTTTGAAAGACTGCTTAGTTGTTGTTTTTTCCTTTTTTGAAAGAGTCAGCTTTTGGGGTTTTTTTACTTCCTTCTGAGAAAGGTGCCTCCTTTTTCTCTTTGACATGCTCTGTCTGGAAGCCCTCTTTATTTGCACTGGAAAGCGTTTGATTTGAACACTATTGTGAACAAAGTGGACTATTTAAGTTTTGTTATAAGCCCTAACTGAGAGAAGAATGTTGTTTGGAGTGAAAGTTTGAATCTGAAGAAGGAATGGAACTTGTTTAATTGAAGTTGTTTCAAAGGGAACGAGTATAGTTTGGACTTGATTACAAAGCAGGAGATTGGGGTTAAGGCCCTGTTTCGTCTTGCATACTGTTCTAAAACTAAATATTGTGACTTATAGAGACCTATCCAGTTGTTTGCAGTAGTAATATAGGCAACTGCTACTGAATCTGCATTTACCAGTATATTTGTATAATGTGTTTCTGTAATGTCAAAAGTGTTATGTTTTTGAAGTGTCAGGTATTTGAATTTATGCGGTGTAGGAGTTTATGATATACTACTTAAATTCTGTTCATAACTCTCCCTTGCGGGGTTACTCCTAGGGTGTTATGTTGAAGCACTAATCGTGACTTAAAGAACCTATGTAACATAATTGTTCTCAGGTTTCTCTAGTCTAAAGCACCCTGATTTAAATATTTTACTTTAAGCAATTCAGTATTATTGAGTATTAAGTTAACAATGCACAAAATGAGATCTGGAAGGGTCAGAGGAACTGCGTCACAGGCTAGGAGGGACTCATTTGATGAAGTTTATGGAAGAGTTTAGGTTAGTAATGACCAATGTTAGAAAAGACCTGAAGGTCCAGAAGGACATATTAGTAAACCGGAAAGGGATCGATAATAACAAAAAGATATTCAGGCTTAAAAACAGATAATGGACTCATCAGAAGAGTTAGGCCATTTCCACACAGGCATATTGCCCACGCTAGGGCGACCTCTCTTGGAGGTCTTCTTCACTGTGGGGTGCGCTAGTGCAGTTAAAAAATGTGAGGCTCTAGACCTCAAGCTGCTCTAGCGCAGCCGCGGGGGTGGCGCTGCGAGTTTTATAAAAACCACCTTCACAAGTGGTTTTTACAAAACTCACCCGCGCTGCCCCGTGGCAGCCCCCGGTGAAGAACTGCAGAGATGCTGTAGCGCGTCCCTGCAGATCTGCCCTGGGGCGGGCTTCTGGCTGGCATGCTGTCCTGGTTGGCGGAGCGCCGCCGGAAGCCGCCCGTCGCCATTTTGGGCACCGCCAAATGCCGCCGAGCGCCGCCAAAATTCGGTGGCGTTTAGAATGGCGGATCCGTGCTCTCCACAGGGATGGAGCAACCCACTCGCGGGTAAGCTCTGCCCCTGCGTGCACGGCCCCGTTTCGCCCCCTCCCCGTGAGGAAAGGGTCTTAGAGAAACAAATGGATAAACTTGGCCTTTTTGGAACAGAAACATATGGAATAATCCTGGTTATGCATCAGAGGGCTTGAGAAGGAAAGTAAAGAAGACTTAAGGAAAAGAATTGTCAGTTTGTTTGCTGAATTTTTAGAGGCTGAAGAAGAAACAGTTGACTGTGAACTAGATGCTATTTACAGAGTCCAATCCATTATAGCTAAAAAGAAGAAACTCCCAAGAGATATTGTGATTCAATTTACCAAGAAATCGATTAAAGAAAGAACAATAGAAGAATATAACAAAACTCCTCTGACCAACCAAGGAAAGCAACTTATTGTTCTTTGAGAGATTCCTATAAGATTACTGAGGGAAAGGAAGGACTATGATTTCTTGGTAAGCAAATTGAGAGCTAATAATATTATATTTCATTGGGACTGGGTTGAGGGAGTAATATTTAATTATAAAGAGCACAGGTTCTGACTTAACTGTATAGATAAGGTGCAGGATTGTTTAAGAAGATTTGGGAGTGAACTCAGCAGATCGGATCCTAAGTCATTATCCTGGACTGAAGAACATTTGAGAGGAAAAGACCACGTACACAAAGTGAAGAAAGGCATACAAGACAGACCTCATATCCAAACTTTGGGTGATAAGGAATTAGAGAAGACTGATGTACAGGACTTGGATCATGATTTAAGGATGGAACATTTTTTGGAAGAAAAAAGGAATATTGAGAAGACTAAGGAATCCGAAACGAACCTTATTGATTTGGATGTGGAGATCATGGCACCCTCAGAAGTGAAAGGATAATGATGTGTTCAGTCATCTCTTGGAATGTGAATGGTCTGAATTTGGCTATAAAGAGGAATAAAATCTGGCAATTTATAAGAAGACTGAATCCAGCCATTTGTTGTTTGTAAGAAACACATAAAAAAAAAGAGATGAAAAATGACTGTTGAATCAACAGCTAGGTGAAGCATTTATTTCAGCCTCAACAGTTAACAAGAGAAGGATAGTTATGCTTCCGGTCGCATGGCAGGTATGAGTGGCAGCTCGGAGAGAAGCTGCACAATGGTGCAGCCCTGAGCAGCCACCCGCTGGATTCCAGCCACTTTTTTGTAACATCAGAAGCGGCCAAACACCCCTCCAGTAAAAGGGGTGCGGAAGAGGTCCGAAG
>CAOKZL010004519.1:0-26752 GCA_948472985.1 Iguana delicatissima
TTTTGAGAGCTGCCATGACACAGGGTGAAGGAACTGGGGAATAGAAGTAGACTCCCCTTCCCAGCTGTTCCTCCTGAGATCACTGGTCTTTCTCCTCTCTCAGAGGACAATGCTCAGAGTACACGGCTTGTTATCATCCTTTGAACTGACCTAGTGAAATGAGATATAGCTTCCCATTGCTAGTGTTGAAGTGAGGTCAAATCTTGTTTCTGGACATGAAACGGATGGGTTGCCATTTTTCCTTTGCCTCAGGCATCAGATCTCTTGGGCCACCTTTGTTTGAAGTACAGTGTTTATCTTCATATTGCTTTAATTTTTTTATTGTCCCCACAAAAAGAATAAGAGGAGAGTCTCTGGCTACTGCTGAGGATTAAACTCATTTCTAAAATAGCTGGAGAACATTGTTTGTGGAGAATTCTGACTGAGAGCAGAAACATGTCAGGGTATAAGCCGTCATTTTGCAAAAGGGTCAGTCAAGAAGATATTGATCTGCAAAGATGATGTGGGTGTATAATGTTGAAAGGATATCATTCTTTCAGCTGTGTCTTACACAAAAGTTTTGAGACACAAAATCCAATAAAACCAGAAAGTAGGTCCTGAAAAGATTGAAGGAAAAGGTTAAATAGAAGACAATGGCTTTTGCCAGCCTTGTCTTTCAGAGACAGTTTTAATAATTGATAATTAATTACATTAATGTTTTGGAACTTCCTTAGATATTTTTACTTGAGGTTCCAAGTATTTAATTGAATTTCTGTAGGGAGAATGTTAATCATTCACTTGAGCCATATATTTATATTAGCCAGTGAAAGAATGGAGTCAAAGGGCTTATCTATTGAGTGAGCAAAGCGCTGCTTTTCTGCTGGAGGCCATGCAGAGACTGCTGGTCTCTGAGGAGCCCTTATCCTAGAGACAGCTTGCTTTCAGTGCACTCCAGAGACCTTGGGAGCCAAGGATGTGAGTGACAGCTGTTCTTTTTGGATCAGCATAGAGGAGATGATACCATTGCAAGCCCTCCCCCTTTTTTTAATCAAAGTGTTTTATCTTGTGCATTAAATATCACACTGAGCAGGATGGATTTTTGACATAATGTAGTTGAATTAAAAGGGCTTGAGTGAGAAATATTTTAATTATTAGAACCAACCTTCTCTTTTTTGTCTCCCTGCAATAGTAATTGTGTAAGAATCACAAGACATTCAGTATTCCCAAATTTAAGCTACACATATTTTCCTTTGCACTAGTTTGCTTTATTTTCACATGCAGTGTGGTACAGCTGGCATTTGGAACAGAGAATTCAAAACTACTCTTAAACATTTAAATTCTTCAATAATTCTTTGACAGGCCAAACTGATGCTAATTTAAAGTCTGAGTGATGCTAGATAACTATTCAAAGAAGAGAAACTCTCTCCAAATATCTTTAAAACAGATTGGCACAGGAAAAACTTCACACCTGTACATAAAATATAGAGAGATATGCAAATATATTTATGAAAGTGTATGTCTGTGTTGTTCTAATACTAATCTGGTAGAGACAAAAGCATCTAACAGCAATGACATCTGGTACTTTCCCCCTCAAATGATATATTTGAAAATAGCTATCAAACAGCCAGGAAACCTTTGTATTTCTGCACATATTCATACAAATGGAATATTTTGTTAAATAGATCAAGTATTTTCCATGTTACAAAAGAATGTGATTACAAAACTCTGCAAACTCTTTAACACTAAACAAATTCAAACTGGAAGCCTAGAGCATGTGCTTGGAAGTGAGCTCCACTAAAGTGAATGGACATTATTTCTGTACAATGTAGCACTGAAATATTGGCATTTGAAATTATTTTCATATGTGAACTATTTTCTCATGAACTACGTGAGCTACTTGCATTTATTTATTTATTTATGTTTTGGTTAATTTACTAGTTTATTATAGATTGATTGACAGTGTGCTTTTAGGTAACTGATATTCATAGCCTCCTAGGATCCTTGGATAATTAAAAAAAAAATTCTTCCATATCTTAAATCATTCTCACAAGTCAACGATTCTAAAAAAAATTTTGAAGCAGTAATGCGTAATAAAAACTGTAATAAAAAGTACCCAATTAACATAACATTCATCTTTTAGTTGAAAAAAGAAAGCCTCTCAAGAAGAGAGCTTCAATCACGAAACATATCACCATCTACTTTTCTAAAACGCTAAAATATTAATATTGTGTTGCCTCTCTCTACAGGATATTCCACACTATAGTCCCTATATCACAGCCTAGCCAATTAAACAAGATTGCCAATTTTTCTGTGTAATTCAGGGGTGAGGAGCTGCAAAATTGTTGGGGATCAATTTTTACCCTCACATCCCACGGAAAGCCACAGTGCATCCCCTAAAAATATTTAAAAATCTGGGTGCTCTGTTTTTACCCTCAAGGTTCCCCAGTGGCTCAAAATCACTGCAAAACTCAACAGTTTTGCTCCACCCACATCCCCACATAATCGTAAAAGCTCGCCAGGACTCAAAGCAGTTGAAATGGACAATGTCCACTTTCCCACTTTTAAATAACAATAGCCACACGTGTACGTGTGGATTACATGCAGAAATAGAAATTTGTAAATGTATCTGTCTTTGTTTCATAAAGTTCCTCTTCCATCTTACCAGTTTTTTCTTGCTGTCCTTATTTAGTTTTGGTTTGTGAGGTACTGTGTTTGCTTCCCACACTGAAATTTGTGCCATTTTTTTAAAAGACATATTTTCTCTAGCTTGTCAGTAGATCTTTATAAAACACATAATATATACTACTTTCCCTACTGAATAAAGCATGTTTTGGTATCTTTTTTTCATATGATGCACAATCTAACCACCAAAATTTTTAAAAATGTGCATTGTTTTAGTTTTGGTTTGGTTTTGCACTTTATTTCTGGGAAACACCATTATTAGTTCTCAAGGCAAGATCACATTTTCTGTTACAGGAGAAGCAAAAATACTACTTTCATGCAAGGAATGTTAGGGGGAAAACCCATATATTTTGTAGGCCTGCTTCTGATCCTGCAGCACTGTTCCTTAAATGGAAGAAAAATTAGACCTATGAAATGCAATTACGCATTGAGCATATCATCTAATTTGACCCTGAATTTTGTCCATACAGGTATTTGTTTTTTTTCCTCCACTTTCACATTGTCTAGCTACATGCAGTCCTTGATTAATTAAATTTAATTATTTAATTAATGTTAACATGTTTTGCATAACAATTGAGATTACTCTGTTAATTTTCTGTTTTCATTTGAGAAATCTGCATGAATATCCACAAAGGCCAAGCAGTTAATAATAACTTAGCCTTTTGAAATTATCTTTTTTCTTTGGAGAAGCAAAGATGTTAAATATGCAAATAAATGTTTTTGCTACTTATCCACAATAGTTTTCACACATGGTAGTAGACCCATTACTCCTATGAGGTCCTGATACAGGGTGCTAGGTTGATATGAAGTTCTATTCTCAGTTTGTGATAATTGACTTTGATTTTGTTGTTTTGTTGTTTTTTTGTTTTTTGAGGGGAGGTTATTGTTGTTTAATAAGCTAAGATCTTATTAATGGCATTTTTGCTTATCTGAACATTGATAAATAACCCTTTTCCTGCTTGGAGAACAAAGTGCCTGCTCATATAAGACGTCCCTTTAGCAGTGAATGGATTGCATAACGCTTTATAGGGGAAACTGGCATATCGTAACATATAAAACAAGTGGCATTGGGAGTAGCTGAGTTTCACTTAACAAATATACTGGCTAAAGATAATCTGGGGAGGATATATTTAAATAGGTCTCATTTCAGGTTTCTAATTTGCTTTTTAGGTGCATCTGTAATATGCATATCTCCACAATAATTGATACAAAAAATGTCTTCTAATAAGCATGAGAACTCATTGGACTCCTTTATATTGATGTTTATGGCATAAGTGGGTTTTGGATTACAGATTCAAAGGCATATCATAGTGAGATTCAAAAACTGATCTAATAGAAACCACTTGCATGCACAGTTTATGTGAAAGAGAACTCCATGTGATAACCAGAGAGTGGAATTCACTGCTGCATCTCTCTCCAGCACTGCATGCCCCACTGACCCTGCCCTTTTGCAGGTCTACCTCCTTCCTGCAGTCATTTGCACTAAACAGTTTTGGTTTCCACCAAGATAGATGTCAAGACCATTGGCTTGCCAGGACCAGGACGAGTGAGACAGTACCACTTCCCAGTCATTGTATAAAGCCCCTTCCATGCAGTTAACACTGGAAGTCAGTAAGGTGATTTGACTAGTTTTTGAGTCTTGCCGTAGCATTCCTTTGAAGCTCCAGTTTTAAACATACGTGGCCATTTACTATCAATGTATTGAGGAGTGAGTGGTAGAAGTGGCCATGGATCATTGCCTCTTTGTGGCTTTACTGTCAATTGCTGGTATATGTCAGAGTAATCCAAAGTTGAGTATTAATATAATATAATAAGCAATGTCTGTAGAGTTCAACTTTTTTTTTATAGCTGCCTGTCACAAAGTTCTAAAGTATATTTCTTTAAAGTCTCCTTGTCTCCTGAGGAAAGGGGGATAAGGCAGTGAGTCCCTGGACAGGATCTATGACTCATTATGTCAATCAAACCCCACTTCAGAGGGGAATAAAGAGATTTGTATCTCAAAGCTGTGCATAACGACTTCTCAGCTTTTCATTTCATATTTATGAGCGGTTTACTTTGAAGTGTTTATCAGGCAATACGCAGAAACATGAGAGAGCATTGCCTGAAACCATGTTCAAGTGTCTAATCTGTTAAATGCTTGCTGAGCAGGCTGGTTCATCAGTGCATGCAATGCAGAAAGAGAAAAAAAAATATAAACTTTCTGTTTTTGAGGTTTTGAAGCAGAATATTTCTATTAGCAATATAAAAAAAGGATTATTAATGCCAGGCATTTTGAAATAATTGTACCATAGAAAACTTACAAAAGCAGTTAAATCCACATTCAAACGCAAACTAGACGAAACTTAACAACGCAGATAAAAATTACCACAGTGTGTGCTCCAGCGTTGAATATTTAAGATTGCGGAGGCCACCAGGCTTTTGCTAATTCTATGAGAATTAGGACATCAAAAGGAAGAAAGCACAGACTCTTTTGAGAGAGCGCCATTGCTGGCAACCTATGAAAAAAGAAGCACTTCCACCCTTGGTCTGTCAGGCAGATGACTGTTCCAAAATGCTTCCCACTGAGCCTTCCTTAGCGCCATATCTTGACTATTAAACAGAAAGTAGCAATAATTGAGACATTGATAACACAGCATGTGATTGGCAGCACAATCCTGTGCAAGTTTACTCTGAAACAATCCCAGTGTGTTCAAAGAGGCTTATTTTCAGGTAGATATAGGTAGGATTTGTATGCTAAAGTGTTTCAGTTTTCAACTTGCTTTGTGATGGACTATGATTGTGCAATATAAATGACAAAAAGCCATTCTATGGCTTTTTGAACATCTGTGGGGTCTTTCCAGGAGCCTCATCTCTCCTTTCTTTATGGGGACAACCAAATCCACAAACATTTGAATAAGAGAATACTTGACTTTTAATTAATTAGTCCCACTGGCCACTTGTAAATATTAAAAGAAGTATAAATCTTAACTTTGACATTATAAAGAAAAGGGCTTTTTGACTGTGTGAAGGTATTTGTAATCTCTGTATTTTGGAGTGAGGTTATTTAACTGCTCCATCTCCTCTGTGGGTTCCTGAAATTTAAAATATAAGCTATTTTGTCACTTTGTCAGTTTGATATTTCTATAAATATATTTAACATATGCATTTCATGGCATTTGGATTTAGTTTAGGTCTCTCTTCATTATTCAGGGAAGAATAACATATTCCATAGAAACCCTTATGAAAGCCATGGCTGAGAAAGAAATGAAAGCACGTCTAGTCTCAATTGCTATTTATTAGATCATTTTTGTTAGAATTCTTCAGACCAGTGGAGTAATCAGAGCCATTCTATAATGTTCATGGCTCCAGTTATATAAACCTGCACGGACTTTGTTAGCGTCAGAAGGCTCACCTGAAACACTGAGGCAGACTCCCCAACATCACCCTAGACTCCGATCCCCACAGCCACTGGATCGTCCTCCATTTCCCCAGGGAAAACACTGTCATCACTTTGTCTCTGGTTTCCCAAGGTACCTTAATGAACCGAAATATATTTAGTAAGACTTGCTTTGCTGTCAGATCTGGGACCAAAAACTGCTTAGCGGAAATCCAGGCCTTCTCAGAAGCTTAGATTCTGGCAGGATAATCAAGATTCCACTCCCTTCTACTTCCTCATCAGAGAAATCAAACAACACTGGAGGGGGATGATTATGCCTTTTAGCTGGATCCTTCACCTTAGGCCACACCTTTTTTGGAAGCCATTATCAATTATTGAGACTAGTTACTAGCCCAACCTTCAAACAATTGGAAAGCTTGGGTTGTAATGCAGCCTACCTAACCTTCAGTTGGCACACTCAGATTGTCATGCGTTAGCCCTGTGAAGGAGCCTACTTGCCCCAGAGGGGCCCAGCTGGGGTCTTCCTGGGCCCACTTGGCCAGTGAAAACTATCACTCCTGCAGAAGGGACCTACTGAATTATGAAAGGGCCTTCTGATTTGTGCAGAGGATTAACGGAGCCCACCAGGCCTCTGAGGGGCCCATCTAGTTGCTGCATCCTAGCAGGGCCAGAGGGCCCAATGAGTCGCTGCAGCTAGCGGGACCTACTGGGCCCCCAATTGCCATAACTTACTGGGACCTACTGGGCTTCCAATTGCCACAGCCTGGCAGGGCCTGCTGGGCCTCCAGAGGAGCCACGCAATTCCTGCAGCCTAATGTGGCCGACCAGGCCTGCCATAGGGCTGTGAGTTACGAAGAGGCCTGCTCTGGGGTGTACTAGGCCCTAAAGGGTCTACAGAGGTCAGCTGGCCTGATAAAAATTAGAGAGGATGCCTTGCAGTGTCTGTCCACTTGCCCAAAATGCCAGAGCAGGAACTGGGCAAACGATAAGACCTAGACCAGCTACAGAAGCCCTCCAATACCTAATAACGCAGCTGACAATTAGGTGAGGCAGGCAAAACACTATCATATACAAGCCTAAAGAAATGCAACAATAACAGCCCCTAACTTCCAGAGTGCTTTGCAGTACTAACTGCCCTCAACAAGCTGGATCCCCCACAACACTAGTTACCATAGAACCATTTGGTTCATGGTCCAGTAACGGGCAACTGACTCAACCCTCTCCCTGCTAGCTTTTTCCAAAGACCACCATCATCTTTTCCCTGCCACTCTGCTTCATACTCTGCCCTCTGCAATGTTGCAAAGCATCAGCCAAAAGGAAGTAAAGATGGGTGAACAAAGCTAATAAACTCCCTAGCTCTACCCCAAAACACCTGGTGTCATGGTACACTGGACCTGACATCATCAATGCTGGCCTCTCCTCCATTGGAGGCCACCAAAATTAGTTCCTCCCCTGCAGTGCTTTGCATCACTCAGTCCTTTGAAGAGAGAAACTTGAAAAGGAAAAAAATAGAATACTGGTCAAGATTCACCTTTGATCTGATTCAACAAAACAGTTTTATGATTTATATGTGTCTTGACCAATAGATTAAGGAGGAAGGTAAATGGGTGATCTTACTGTAGAAATGCAAAGACTTGCATTTAATTCTTCCTACATTTTGCAAGCAATATGGAAATATTAATAATTCTGTAGCAGTTCTGACCTGCACCAACAGATTTATTTATCTTACAATAGCAATTATTGTACCATGCCAATTTTGCTATGTAAGGGGTCAGTATATTTGCCCCAGCTCCTGGCTGTCTATTCAATTTGCAGATGCCAGTCATTGGCAGATAATGCAAAAAAAAAAAAAAAAAATAAATCTTAAGATCAGATATGCCATCTGTAGGAATGTTCAAGCCCATGTTTAATTGGCTGGGTTGATGCCTAGCACTCCATTTTATAACACTGCAGTAGAAACTGACAATGAAAGCAAGTAATCATTTTATAAGGTCTAAATAGTGGGAAGAAAATAGAAACTAGCAAATTACATATAAAATATTCCTAATTTCAAGGGTCGGAAATAAACATGAAAACAGGGCATCACAGTAAAATATATTTTATACATAGTTATAGTGATCAAGCCACTTTAATGCTCAATTACCTCTTAGTTTTGCAATAAGCTAGTGAAACATTGGCCTGGCATTTGCAGTGCATTGGCCTGGCATTTTCAATCAAGTGCTAAACCATCAGTCATTTCTCTCTCTCTCTCTCCAAAAAAAAAAAAAAATTAAATTTTTTAGAAAATGGAATGCCAGCTTTTATGGAAAATTTTTCCAGTACCTTTGAGTGAACAATAGCAAGCACATTTTCCATTTCAGAAACGGCTATGATCAGTAGGGACAAACACAGCACTGTTCTGCTTCTGTTCAGGTAATTAAAGACTCACGTTTTTCTGCCACTGGTTCTGTTCTCCAAAACTGGCACTAAGTTTCTATTTTCCACAGCTGCCTTGTTATTAACAACAAGGTGTTTTAAACACTGATGTTTTAAACATTGGTTAACATTTAACTGGTTGATTTTGGATGTCATAACAAACTTAAATTCAACAAAATTCCAAGCTGGTTCAAGAATATCACTGCCATTCATCATCATCATCATCACCATCAACAACAACAACATCTTTATTCCTATCCCACTTTTTGCCCAACATTAGACCTCAAACTGGCTTACATATTAAAACAATACAATTTAAAAACATATAAACAGTACATATCAAAACAAAATTAAACTATAAAATAATTAAAACACCTAAAAAAACATAGAAACAAGCAAATAAAAATAAAACAGTACAGGACCCCTAACCCACTCTTTAAAAAAAATATGTGTTTGCAGGTCTTTGACTTAAAGGAAGGACAACGAAGAAGGAAGGGGCCGTTCTGGCCTACCTGGGAATCTAGGGGCAGCCGATGATGATGATGATGATGGTGATGATGATGATGATCCAGCTTCCAGTATAGGAGTTTGGCATTATTTGTCAGGAACACATTCTGTTTTTAGTTGTAAAGTTTAAAAAAATCTCACAGACAGAAACCTTTTACTTTATTCTTTTAGTCTAGTGTATTGGCCTCTTTTGCATTTTTTGAAGTTATTATTCCATAAACTTTCTCTAATCAAATTGCCATGATGTATTGAAGTATTTCCTGTCACCTTGGCCAGTAACTATTCCAAAGACAGATTTGTGGAATTGCTAATATCTGCGATGCTTAATTGAAAAGTGATTTAGAGGGATAAAATAGGAAAGATTATCCAACTTCCACTTCTGGAAATTCATCATTTTTAGGTATTTCTGTATTCCACATTTTACTGGAGGAGCTCAGTATTATTGGTACATTGGATCATTCCATTTTATTTTCACAATGTCTCAGGGAGTAAGATAGGTTAGCCAAAGGTTTTTTTGGTGCACTTCATGGAGTGTATATACACTATACAGTAGTAACAATTTAATTGCCATAGGTCCATTGTGTAGAACTGTGAATGTGTAGTTTGTTGAGATACTGAGAATTACCTGCTAGAGAGTTCTAGTGGACATCCCCTGAAACACAACAATATTTTTTCTAACTGAAAATTGTGAGTACTTCACCAAGCTACAGTTCCTAAGACAGAGTCATGGCAGTTAAAGCAATATCAAGATGATATGATTCTTGAGTACAGATACATTGATAATTTCTGAGGGGATTTTAAACTGTGATATCCTTGGCCATAGAAACCCACTGGGTGACCTTGGCCATGTCAAACATTCTTAGCCCCAGGAAACGTCATGATAGTTTTGCCATAGAATAACAATAACAGGAACAACTGGAAGACATGCAACAACACAAGAATAATCCTGTGTATGAATATAGCAGTGTATATACTGAATAAAATTTGTCCTCATTTAATAATAGTAGGAATTGGTCCTGTTCCCAAAAAGTATGCAGCTAACTCTGTGAACCCTGTGGCACTTCAAACATGCTCTTCTTCAAAAAGCAGCAACACTACATAGCTCTATAAAAACTCTTTTTTCATTTGTGACTCTTATACAGTTGGCTGGCTGGTAGCTAGCTGGCTTGGAACCATTTGTATGGGTCTACTTGACCCCAGAATTATTACTCAGCTAAAATAGAGACTGATTACATAGGAAAGAGCCACAGAGTTACTCCCTACCCAAATGAACAATTGATTTAAACATTACCTCAACCACAAAGGACTAACTTCTACAGCTAGTATAATATTTAAAAGTGCCAATGAGAAGCAGTTTTGACGGAAGAGTGTTCCTACAGCAATTGCGATATGGAGTCAGTTGTTCAAAGAAAGCAAAACAATTTAATTTGAACAGTAGAAAGCAATGGTGTGAATTTAAGCACATCTTTAAATCTCAGCCATTGTCTCTCATCTAAATGAGTAACCACAATAAATGGACATCATGCGACCTCCATCTGTCATGGAATAATGTTTGTTGCTAGTGATTTCTTCAATATTTTTATTTACTGTTTAACTGTATGTAGACCATTTATTTCCATCTCTGATAATGGCATACAAATAGCTACAAAGGAAAATATAATTGTGATTATGTTGTGCAATGGAAAGCATTTTCATCTGTCATTCATGTTCCACCCACTGCTTTATCTTTTCCCTTTGCTCATCTTGTTCCTATCTTGTTAACATATCATTCCATCTGGGCTGCTTTTTCTGTGAATCCTTTCCTTCCTGCCAAGAGGCTTATCCTGGCAAAACATACACATTGTGGTAACCTGCATTTAGATAAACTATGGGTGCTGCAATTGTCAAAGAGTGTACATGCTGTAGAATTTGTTAATACATATTTAGTCTCACAAACTCATATGGGTGGTGAATAAAATTATATTATACCTTGTTTTAGGAGATTACAGTTTTTAAACAAAAAAAAATTAAATAATGAGACCTTGATTGTAAATTGTACTCATTCCTGTAATGGTAGGATAACTATGCTTATATAATATGGTTTATCCCTGTGCATCAATGCATGGCTAGATTTCCATAGCTGAAGAAATGTTAACACTTAAAAAAAACGAAAGGAAAATTCTACCATTCCTTTGACATTGTCAGCCATTCAGTGGTATTAGAAACTGGTCTAGCCCTCAAGCCACTGCCATAACATTAAAAAACATTAAAAAGCAGGAGATGGATGATTTGAACTTTCAAGGATCACTCTCCCCTTCTCAAAGGTGGAGCCTAAATTAGATGGAAAATCTGAGTTGCTTCAAAGAGTAGACTAGTTAAATCTTCCTTCTGCTCTGTTTTCCCAATTCAAGGTTGCAATCCAGTAATGCCAAAATACTATTTTCATAGAATCATAGAATCATAGAAATGTAGAGTTGGAAGAGACCACACGGGCCATCCAGTCCAACCCTCTGCCATGCAGGAAAACCCTCAAAGCACTCCCAACAGATGGCCATCCAGCCTCCGCTTAAAAACCTCCAATGAAGGAGACTCCACCACACTCCGCGGCAGCATATTCCACTGCCGGACAGCCCTGACTGTCAGGAAATTCTTCCTGAGGTTCAGGTGGAATCTCCCCTCCTGCAGCTTGTATCCATTGCTCCTTGTCCTGGTCTCAAGAGCAGGAGAAAACAAGCCCTCTCCCTCCTCGACATGACATCCCTTCAAATATTTAAACATGGCTATCATGTCCCCTCTCAACCTTCTCTTCTGCAGACTAAACATACCCAGCTCTCTAAGTCTATTTTAGTTTTTAAAAAAGCATTTCTGGTAGAATGATTAGTTTACTAAAATTTTCCTTTTCCTCTAGAGTTCTTGGTTGTCTAGATATGTCTATTTTTGTAATTAAAGAAACACACATGTAAATCATCTTATGTTCAACTGTCATGATTTAGTTTTCTATAATTTTTTTTTCAAATGCTTTCAAAAACAAGACAAAACAAGAGCTATGTGCTCCCTTAAAGACCAGTAAGTTTTATATGGTATATAGTTTCAGATACATGGAGTGGTGCCTCAGTTGGCAGGTCATTATACACATACTTGGCTGGACAGATGGATGGGAAATATAATCAGTGAAGTGATAGTAAAATAAATGTAAAGGGGAGGGCAGACATTGGTCATTATTTTAAGAGTGCTTGTTAAGAAATTTAGTTAGATGATAGCAAAGGCAGGCTGTATAGCCTTTTCCTTTTCACTTCTCAAATGACAGTGTTAAACTTTATAAGGAATATTTGTGGATGGGAGATTATAATCAATGGGGTAAGTCAGAATAACAATAACAACTACAGAGAAAATAAGCTAAGTTGTGGTCATGGCGATACAGATTCCCTTCCATCGGTGAGTTGTGCAGAGAGACTCAAAGTGCCTGCTGTATGTGACACATCAAAATTGCCAACTCATATTGTACGCTCTAAGTACATTGCCTCAACTTTTGCATTGTTAAGTATTTCAAAGGTACAGTTAAAAACAACCTTCTCCCTGACATATTATACAGTTACACATTTAGTGTCGTATACATAGTGCTTGGGGTTTTGAATGAGCAACGGACTACTTCATATGTTGTGATAAAAGCTAGCTTGATCTCTAAGGACGCAAGTTACCTGACATTATATGGAGCACTGGAATAGGAAGCTACTGGCTTGGGTCAAATGGCAGTGTTTTCTGTTCTGATGCATTTTTCAGTTTGTTTGAATAGTTTGCTTCTTATCTCTAGGAACCATGTGCATTTTGCCAAGCATTTAATTTTCGAAACAGCAGAAATGTCTGAAAAAGGCAAGCTCTTTATCTTTACGTCCCTTTCATTATAGTTCCAGTGATCACATAGAAAATAACAAGAGGAGTCATTAAGTTCATTTCTGGCATGGAATATTACACTTTTTTACATCCAAACAAAATGCTAATTAGAGTGTAAACATCTGGGCATTTAAAAGACATTAAATTCTACAGCTTATCATTAAAATATTTTTCTACATTTGTAAAACAGCTTATTTCAGTTAACATATTCTTGTTTTGCTTTTGTTACCAGCAAACTGGAACGTATTTTAAACATCACTGTATTTTTGTTGGAAATCTTTGTTTCAAGATGGCTTAATAATAGAGTTTTCATTGCACCATCATTATTCCCTTCAATTTCTAATTAATATGCCACCTTTGCAGCAAAATTGTAATGCTTATTGATAAACCCATTTCCAAATCCACTCTGTGTTTGTGTGTATGTGTGTGTGTGCTCAGAGATTCATTTTCTACACATTTATTGTAAATGGTAGCCATACCAATTTCAAAATATAAATATCTGAATAGAAACCACATATCATTAGGCATATGCAAATATCTCATTAGGCATATGTTTGTGTTTGTTCTATATCCATGTTCATGATTAGTTGAATTCAAGACCTTTTCTACCTGAGGAGAAGTAGCAAATGGTGACTCCCTCTACCCAGTCAAAGCAGAAAGGGAAAATAAATTTTCACCAATCCATTTTTTTACCCAATAAATGGCCTGGAAGATTTTTAGATATGGACATACCGTTCACTTTTCTGTCACTGCGAGGAAACCAAAACCATCAGACTTTTTGATTTCTCACTGCCCCCCTTCAAATTATATTCAGATGAATACATATTTGCAAATTATTTGCAGATGAAAATTCATAGGTTTGAAAAATGTGCACAAACATGCTTTAGTCAATGGGCAAAAATTTTAAAATATACATATTAAACTATGTCTTTAAAAATGTGTACACTATGTGTACACTGGGGAAAACATACCAAAACATGCATAAATTTCCATGTATGCAGAGGAAAAGAGTGACACGACTTGCAGTGAAACATGGATGGGAAAAGTTTGCAAGATTGATTTTCAGAACAATCAACAAAAACAAGGATGTGTTCATATTCCTAAGTATGTGCAGAAAGCCAGACAAAGTATTTTGATTTGATATGCAAAAATCCTTCAAATAGCTCTTCCCATTTCTAGAACTAATAACAGTTTTCTACTTCCATGACACACTAATTCTGCTGCCTGAGGTGATGCTTTTTTGTCTCTAATGGTAGGGCCAATCTTGGTTCAAACATGATATTGCAAACAATTACGTAAAAAATTAAGCTATGTGAAAGGTTCTAGCTAAATTTAATGAAATTGAAATGAAAAGATTTACCAGGTGATATTACTGCTAAAACTGTTAACTGTCATAGTTTATTGATCCTACAGTTATTTTGCCCTAAATCCTGTTAACTGTTTATTGCTCATTCTGAAAGCTAGTTAAGGAAGCTTATTATGCCAGAAATTATCCTTTTCAGTCCTTAGTGATAAAGCATTAAGACTGGTGTAGTAGTAGATGGAATTGCCCAAGATAGGTAAAAAACCTACATACATTTTTGGTTTATTACTAGTGAAAGGGGTGGTAACCATGCTGTTGTATATTGTATATTGTACACTGGAAGATTCTGTCATTTTGTTCAAAACATAATCTGTAGCTAAGCTCTGGCCAAAATTAGCCCCCAATTTATGATAATTGATTGTTGGATACATGCATGCCCATGCTTATCAGGACTTTTCTGTTTTTGTAGTGCCATGAATTTTCATTCTGAGTGCAAGTTTTCCTTTACCAAACCACTCCATTAGATCTTCATCCCATTTGTCTGCAAAATGGGAATAATAAAGCTGACCAACCTTATAGCAGTCTTCCTGATACTTTTTTTTTTTAATGTTCTACTCTCTTTCTGCTTTCTGAAATCCCTGGTGCACCAGCAGCAATCTCTTTGGCAGTCCAGGCACAGCAAATTCTCACACAAAGCTCAATGTATGCAGACCATCTGTGTGTAGACTATCTTTGAACTGGGGCATTCATCCAACATTGGCATGAGAGAAGGATAAGAACAGAGCAGCTCAGATTCCCTTGTGAAACAAACCAGCCTGGAAGGGAGGCAAGAGGGGAAGAAACTGTTGTGTCTGGAAGCTTTGCTAAGCCCCCTGGCCTCTTTGTAGCTTCCATGGTTAGCATACCAATATTGGTGGCTCCAACACAAAAATTGCAGTGTTTGGGGGTGATCTTTCTTTCCACGAGCTCCAGAGTTCTCTTCCTCATGAGAACCTTGTGTCCTGTTCCACATCTCTTGTATCCAGATTCTCTGGAAGACATCTGTTGCTTTGTTTTAGAAAAGCCTTTATTTCTGAAGCCTTTATTTTCTTGCTCTAAAATGAGATAAATAAACACAAATATGTGCATGGAATATAATGATGTGGATTCACAATTTTATAAGATCATTTCTCTCTCATTCTCTCTGTTTTACAGCTGTAAAATAGAGAAAAGGTCTTGCAAGTGGTATCATTGGGTTGAACATTTCTTTACTTGTTACCCCATCACTCCATACCTTCTAGATTGTATAAAAGCTGTAATCCCCAGTGTCCTGACCTCCAAAATTCATCCATTGTGGTGTACTCAGGGACCCCATGGTCAGCAAACGTAATCACTATTCCTTAAGTAAAGAAAGTAACTGTTTAATCCTGCACAGTTTGAAAAATGCTTGAAATGGGCTTCAAAAAAAATCTCTTAAACCATTGGTTCCCAAACTTTAATCTTCCAGATGTTTTGCACTTCTGCTCCCAGAATTCCTAACACTTGGACAAGCTTGCTGGGGCTTCTGGGAGTTGAAATCCAAAACACCTGGCAGACCAAGGTTTGAGAACCATTGTCATAAACCACTACTCTGGTTTCTGCTAGATAGTAATAACTGCACATTCAAAGCTAATAGAGAAGAAACTTCCTCTCGCATCCCTTGTTTTCTGTGCATAACCTCCATGCGACCCCAGTCTGCTCTAGATCTTTATTTTAAGAACTATCAATGGGTTTTTTGCTTCTAGTGGTACTTTTATTGTCAGAAAAGGTAATATTAGTCTCAACTTTCATTATGAATGCCCAGAAGATGTGGGAAAGATGATTTTTATACAGAATCCAGAGAGTCATAATATTAATTCCATTTGCAAGTAGTAGAGCAAACACAAGTTTGCTCTATCTGAATCCTACCCCCACCTCCAAAGGCTCAGTGATATATTCATGAATCATCAAGGGAAAAAGGCAGTTGTTCACATGTCTTGTTTGTGGACTTTCCAGAAAGGCATTTGATGGGCCAATGTGGGAAACCAGCTACTGCACTAGATAGACATTTGTTTGTTTTAGTAGAAGTCTGATGTTTTGTGAGGCCACCTTACTAACAGCTTTGTAGTTTGTGATGGGGTGTTTCTGGTCAGAGCTTCAAAGGAAAAAAAGAAAAATCTAACACATTCTTCATGTGTGAGGCTGCATGACTCCTAGTTTCCAACCATGGAATATTTGTTTTGTTTTAACATTTAGCTGAAGAAATGTTCTGTGCAATTCTGAGGCCTGCGTATTATATGATTTCTCTTTTTGTGTGCCATTACCACCACCTTCAGAGTCTTTCTGCTATGGATAGTTAATGAACAAAAGGTTTCTCCAAAAGTGAACAATCCATTGGGGCGGGGGGTAGCATGCGTAAATGGGGAGATAATTACCAAAGTACAAAACAGGGTAATAACTGAAAAATAACATAAAAATCTTGGTCCTTGCAGCTGCCTAATTTTTAAGATGCAGGCTAAGCCAAGAAAAGATGGTTATTGTTGTGTCTAAACCGTACATCTACATTAAGTATTCAGTTGACATCTAAGTACAGGGATACGTGGTGTAGAATTTTATATATATATATATATATATATATATATATATATGAATGCACGCACAAACACACTCTTACTGGTAAGCATATATGCAAGCAATAGTGTGGTGAAGCCAGTGCTTTAACGTTAAAGGACCCTACTGTTTTGATTAGCAAGGAGAATACTTTCTGCCACCTCCATTAGACTTCCCTGTTCACTCTCAGCTGTACTTCTCCCTGGATCTGGAAGCAAAGAATGGCTTTTGTTAGTTACAACATATTGTTATGAGCCCTACCTGTTCTAATGGAAAGTATTTCAGGATGGCTTAGGCTTGAATGGACCATTAAGGCTCAATAACTTTACAAGAGTCTTGCTCTTGGTGAACATGAAAACTGCAAGAAATGGCTTGTTGAAATCTGTTGTCAGACGTGGTTGACACTGAGGGAAGTGTTTCTTCTAGAAATGCCCAGAAAAGCTTGAGCTGTGGTCTTATGTTATTTGGAAACATGCAGCACTCTCTTTTCCTTTCCATGCAGTCTCCATTCTCTTCATCCTCTCCAGCCAACATCTAATATGCTAATACACTGTTGTTTGCCAGCTTGCTGTTATGTGATTCTCAGCAGATCCTAGCAAACTGAGTGTTATGCTACTTTTTTGAGGGGGAGAGCAGTTATATTACATATGCATACATAGAAAGAGAGGGGGATCTCGCTGTATTTTTGGACTCTTCTTGGTTGTTATGCGGACTGCTTGTGAGGAATCATTGCATTTCAAATCTTCTACCACACTGCTAATTGTAAGAGGAAACCGGTGTTTTAACAGAGAGTCCAGTTTTCTGGCCAAGGGAGTATCATGATGACAACAACTGAAAATCAGTCATAATAGTTATGTATTCTTTATAGTAAATTAATATTATACAGATAAAATTTCTGACCCTTAAGAACCCATTACATTGTTACACTGTTGATTCTGGGCTAAATTAACTTTGACACCTCACTATGGCTTGGCTAGATAATTGGTTATCTCTAATAAATTATGTCTATCCACCATTGATATTAAACTTTCAGCTGTTACTTCCCTATAGTCAAGGAAGAGCATGTAATATGTTTACAAGCCTTTCATAATTCATTTTATCCACCACTATTAGCTACTGTGATCTTACATAATTCATGTGAGTCAATATTTAAAAAAAAACACTCCCACAGAAGGAAACAGTATTGGACTTTATTGTATAATGACTAACAAACAGTATCATAAAATAAGTACCTGCCCCCCTTTTTTTAAACTGAGACATTTGTGCAGTTCCTCTGAACATGAGAGATAGATAGATAGATAGATAGATAGATAGATAGATAGATAGGTTTGCTATATTGCTCTGTCTGTGAACAGCCTTGCCAATAATCTGCACGACCTATTTCTGTACATGTAATGTTCTGCATGAATGGGAAGGTAAAAAGGTCTGTTACTTTCTTTTCAAATAAATTTTCATTTAAATTTTAAAAGCAGTGCCAGATTTTAATTAACCGTCTCCTCCCCCCTTTTTTTTTTATTTTCATAGGAACTAACTTCACCCTCGCTGAACTAGGAATTTGTGAGCCCTCTCCCCACCGAAGTGGTTACTGCTCAGACATGGGAATACTTCATCAAGGCTATTCCCTCAGCACTGGGTCTGATGCTGACTCAGATACAGAGGGAGGAATGTCTCCAGAGCATGCCATACGACTGTGGGGGAGAGGGATTAAATCCAGGCGCAGTTCCGGTCTGTCAAGCCGTGAAAATTCTGCCCTTACCCTGACTGACTCTGACAATGACAATAAGTCAGATGAGGAAAACGGTAGGCCTGTTTATCCAGTAAATTTCATAATGCACATCTGTACATGCATAAGAGGTGTCAGAAACTTTCCCTAAAACACACACACAACCAATTTTATTTGACTATTTCACTTGTGAAATAAAATTGCTACCAAAACAAACTGGTGATCCGAATGAAACGTGAGCACTTTGCAGACTCCTAGGATATTGGAGTGAGAGATGTGGTGGTGGCGGCAGTGGTACCATTAGTAGAAATACATGGATTTTTCTAGAAAGGAATTTTTAAAAATTCAAGTTTCTAGGTCTCGTGAGAGGTGGGCCTGTGCAAACTACATTTGGATAACAGCATTGTCAGAAATCGAACATTCCTCTTTTCTGTTAAACTGCAGTCAAAATGTTATGATAACTAGAATAGAAACTTTTCATAAGTTTGCTGTTATAGGTTTTAGCTTTCGTTTGAAATTAGATTCTGGGGGTAGGTGTTGCTAAAGATCTTTTTAGAGTATAATTGTACTTTGTACAAAGTTAATTTTCATGCCTGTGCTGAATAACTTCCTGTCCTAAAGATTAATTTTTAAAACAGATTGGAAACAATCTTTTACTTTTTAAACATTTTATTATGCAACATGTTTAACAGATTCACTATACTAAAGGATCTTCTGTTCTGCCCACTTGTTTCTCTGGTTAATTTCAATAGTGCACAAAGCTGCATCATAAACATATTTGTTTATAGTTGTTTGTGTATTGAAATTAAATTCTGAGAAATGTGTCAAACTTCAAACTTAAAATGTAAAAAAAAAAATCAATATTTTTATTTACAGGACCAGAAAAGGAGAAGAACCGCCCTCCTTATTAAAAACAAATCCATTAGGAAAATAGCCTGTGTACTTTATAGGCAATTTTACACTGTATATTCAACTATTTTATATTATAGTTATACAGGCAAAATATTAATGTTAGTAAATATCTTTGTTCCCCTGTTTCAAAAATCCTATTTATCTCAGAAAGATCAACGGGTGTTCACATCACTGATTTTATAAAATTTGGATATATACTATCATACAGATTGACAGTTGCCCCGCTGTTTTAATACTGCAGCATGGATGTTTACAAAGCTATCATTAATTTCTCACGCTTGTGCCCAGCAATGTTTTCCTATGTAATAAACACTATATCCTTCAGATCCAAATCAATAACCTGTTAGGTCTGCATCTCTTGGAAAAGGAGTAACAAGATCCATACTTCACAGGGGAAAAACACTCCCCGATGCAATTTCAAATTTTCAGGGCACATAGATTCTCTTCCAGTCTTTCTTGTTCTTTTTCAAAAGGAATTTTATACTGTTGCACCTGCCTATGTGCACAGTAGAGGTAAGTAGATTGCACTGAACATATTTCAAGTTCTTAGAGCTTTTCTCCCTTCCATACCATAGTTCAGCTGCTGTATTAAACATACTAAACAGCTCTTTTAAAGTGGCATTTTGATACTGAATGCTAATCACAGATTATATCATTCCACTTCAAAATAATAAACTGTCAATTTTCTTTTGGTATTAAATCAATTTTGGCACTTTTCTGTACATTTCCAAGTAGCTTAGTGGAAGCTTAATTGCAATAAATCACTCTAACACGAATATTTTTAACACTAGTATTCCTTCTAATTCACATACTAGGCTTGTGGGGCCAGGGGAGGAGAGAAACCTCTTCGCTTTTAAATCTAGTAAGATTGAATTCAGTTTAAAACAAAATAGTATGAGCCTTGAAATATGATTAAGTTTGAAAAATATGTTGATTACCTACAGTATAATGTTTTGTAATTATTATGCAAATTCATTTACATATATATGTATACCTAAATACATACATATGTATCTGCATGTTTTTTATACACACACACACAAACACGTATATATATATATATGTAGGAAGGCACTGGACACAAAGCCACATTATCATCTCAGAGTATTTGTAGAACAGTTCATCCAAACTAAATGTATTATTCTGATGTTTTTAAAATTTTCATTGTTAAGAAGGATCTAAACCAGTAACACAACTAGCCAATTACATGCTGCTTCTGATCGAAAACTACACATATAATCCTATAATGTTGCTGTGTGCCTAGTGCTTTTGTAAGGTACACCTATTTTCCAAAGTTATTTAATAATTGTTCATCCTTCCATGGATTTATGGATTTTGCAGCATGCTGTTTCTGATCAGTAACTGTAGGAAATGTCTAGAGAAGCTGAAGCTGTTGAGTTCCTGTGTAGATACTTACTATATTAATGAAATGTTTGGGCTTCTTTGTATCTGTCAAACGGAAAGCATATGTGGCAAACCATCGGTGAACTTGCATCTATAGAATTTCCGTCTTGATACGTTACAGTCTTGACTAAAAGGCCAGGGACAAAATGTATATGTAAATGTGTGTGTATGTATGCTTAAATGGGATAAAAGTCAAGACCTTAGAGAGCCTTGCATATTATGCTTGCTATGAACTCTGCCTGCCTTCACTTTAACTTACACACTTAACTTACGATGTCTGTGCTCTGTGGAGTTCAAGTAAAAGTCTTCAGTTAAACTGCAGGTATTTGACACTAGAATACAATTAGAGTAGCCACTATGTGAAGCTTCAAACAAATTTAAAATCTACTCCTCCTCAAGTGTAATATATTCCTGGACGCACACAGCGAACATATCTGCATGGAAGGGTAGTAATTTGATGGCTTCTGTGGTAGAGAGCAAATTGCTTTGTGACTGGCGCTAGATGCCAGATTGCTGCTCACGAGAGGGTCAAAGCTGGACGTTATTTAAGCCTGCTGACCCCTTCACGCGCCCTCTTTGGGCTTGCTGAAGGACAAGGCCCTGATTTTACATTCTCAGAGTGATTTTCGGTTCATAGAAGGTCATTAGCCTGTTTTTTGTTTTTTTGTTTTGTTTTTTATTCTGCCATTTTGCCTCACCTGAATTGGTGTGGGAGGGGGTAACCTGAGACACATTGATCATGCCCAGAGGAAAGTCAGTAGGAAACTTCATGATGGCATGGGCAGGGGTTTAGACCACTTTCTTCCACACCCTAACATAGAATTCCAACAGTCGGAGCTATACTGAGCTGATGGCATTTATTTGTCAAAAGAGGGTAACGTTGTTCCTGGGGAAGCTGCAACAGAGGGTGAGGCCCACGCTGGCTGGCCTGGTGGGAGAAAGGGACTAAAAAGATTCTTGTCCCATATCCATGGCAGATAGCAGTGGCAGGAGGGATGCAAGACTTGATGTGCACTTTTGACATAAGGTAGGGCTCTAAAACTTTCTCTTTAAGGTCCTGTGATCCAGGGGGTGGGGAAAGAGGATACACTTGAGGCAAACCTGGAATCCAACCCCTAACTTGTAAGGCCCTGTGACTTAGGTGGCAGTCCCCTGGGTTTACCTTCCAATTAAAACTGGCTAGGGAGCAACACAATTACTAGGGCTCAGGTGTTTTCACCCAAGGAAAAGCTGAGGAGGTGGTCAAGGGATGACATTTGACCTCAGCTGGACCCACATGAGGTTGCTCCCTCCTCTTGCCCCATTTCCAGGCTAACACAGCTTAATACAACTTGAATAGGCTAGGTCAAATAAAATGGCCCTTATTTAACCCAGTTTTCTGTGTCCGGTCTTATTATTCCATGGTTGGTCATCAGAAAAGTAAAATTATTTCATTAAAAATAGCATAATGAATTGGGAAAAGAGGTGATAGTTATGTAAAGCTAGTTATGTAAAAACAAAGTTTGTAGTTTGCTGATTCAGAAAACAAACTTTATCAACTCAGATTCACTTGAAGGCAAACACTAATTAGAAATCAAAGCAGTTTATTTAAATAAGATTAATTATCTCAGCTAGTGATAGACAAAATCTACTACTATCTACTTGCTTCAGATTTGGAGGGATATACCAACAGTTGCCTCTTAGGGTAAAACATACAGCATTTTTTGAAAAAAAAGTGGGGGAGGAGAATCCTAACAACTAAGAATGTGACAACTAAATGAAAAGAAGTGCTCATAGGAAAAAGCACTGATTTATTCATGAGTAAAGCCCTGTTCAGTCTACACCTCAACTGCCTTCCACCACCTTCTTCCTACATTCTCCTTCTTGCTCCGTCCAAACTGTCCATAATAAAAAAAGAAATAGCATTTAGTGTAATAAAGGCAATAAGAGAAGGATTCCAATTTGTCAGTTAGCATCCTGTTGAGAAGGCTATGGTGACTTCATGTCCAGGCATTCTCATATATTTCCATCAAAGGCATTTTCTGGAATGCATGTACAACAACTACCAGTCTTGTACCTTCTTCTGCTCCGGGTGAAGTAAAGGTGGGCACTTCAAGCAGTCATGCTTTGAGCATGCACAAAAATCAAGGCCCTTTTGGTATTCCTGTTTTTGTGCTAACACACTGCATAAAGATGCTTCTTCCGTGAACCTACTCAGAGTGCCTCAGTATTTTGAATATTTGATAAGGAGAAATGTGAAGGTTCCTTATCACAAACTCTGCTAGATGTAGTTTAAATAATGGACTGTATTGGTCCTATAAGGGACATTCTTTGGGATTCTAGTAAGTTGTAGGGTATTGTGTGCTCTTTATATTATATATACTTGTATCTAGATGGTGGACAAAATTTCTTTTACAGAACTTCCATTTGAGTGTGAAACTTGCGTTCAATAACAAGCCAATATTGATAAAATTTAGGAAAGTACATCATGTGACATTAGAATACCTGTTCTCTGATCTGAGTAGGCATGTTACATGTAGAACATCAAAATTATTTTTTTTTTCAGCTTTGGAAAGGCATGTAGAAATCATTGGTCCTAACTTAGTCAGATGGTATTTTTGAAGTTTTTCAATTTAATTTCCCTCCTTTGGACGTAATTTTTTTTAAAGTAATTGCAACATAAGCTAGCATTTTTTATTGTTTACACTCACTGATATATTGGTGTTCACCATTATTTTGATGCATATCTTTTATTTGGAATCAGGGCTTCATGCAGAATATCTTGAGTGCCTTCAAACTGTATGATGTTTGATTGCTAAAGACACAGTGGGCTGAATTCAATTTTATTCTCAACTACAACAGATCCTTTGAAATGTATGGATCCTGTTAGATGCCACACAATATCTACTTTCAGCTGGACATCAGACCACAGTGATACTCAAACAAAGAGTTTTAGATGTGAATACCCAAACTGATATTGAGTCACTTGCAAACATCAGGTCATTGAAATGGCTGGCTAAAAATAAAACATCCTTTCAAATAGAAAAATACTTGATAATGGGCTTGACTCTGTGCCAAAGGATAGCTCTTACTAGAGCAAGATTCGAGCAGCTAGAGTCTGTGGCTAAATACGAACAATTCCACCAAGTGCCATATTTTGAAGGAATACGTGTCTGTGGTACATCTGAAATAGAAGATATTGCACATGTACTCTTTAACTGTCAATTATACACCCCAGTAAGGGCCCAGTATCTACAAACATTACTTTACAAAACAAAATACCGGGACTCTATCAAACGATTATCTTATTTCCTTCAGGGCACTAACACATATGGAGTCCTGAGAACTTCTCAGTTTATAGATAGGGCTGTCCAACTGAGAAAACAATTCATAGAACATATTGGGGTTGCATGCAAGGGTGATGAATTAATCTAAATACATATTGCCTCTGTATTTTACTATTTTCATCTTATCACAAGATGATAACCTCATCTTATTATAAGTATTGGTATTTATTTATAGTCTTTTACATTATTCTTTTTATTTCATCTTATCATATTTTATCACATTTTATTGCATCTTACCTTATTTTAGCTTATTTTATTTTACTTCATCATATTTAAGTTACTCATTTTACTGTATTTTATAACATTTGATGTTATATCTTTTGATATGGTCAATTGACTAATCAATAAATTTGTACTGAGCTACTGAGCTACTGTTAGATGCCGGTTACATTTTGGTGGGTTTACTGCAGCTAGAACTATCATTGTATTGAGCCCAGTGAAATTACATGGCCCCTATGCTGCAAGCTCATCTTCCAAAAGCACAGAACATTTTTCCCCACACTACCTTCTGCTTCATTTGACAGACCTGTTGGTAGTAACGGAGGAGGTGAGAGAAATAAAACAATGTGTCTCAGTTTTACTAGAGCTTGGAATGTGAGGAGGAAAAGTTTTGAACAGAGTGGCCATATAATACATCGCCAAAAAAAAGAAGACAAAATAGGGCATGGTTTGGCTTAAAACTACTCCTGATTTACAGAAAAAGAGAGAGAGATCCGAAATTAGAAATCATTATAATTTAAACAGACATATATAGGGTTGCCATACCACAAATGGTTGACAATGTGTCACTCAGTTTCTAGGGATGCCACCTGGTAGGCATGTGGTCCACCAGCTGGCCCAGATTTCAAGCTTTCATTTAAAAAAAAACATGCAAGCCCTTGTATGAGTGACATTTTGGGGGACAAAATGTACAGTTACTCTATTCAATTGTTCTATGAAGAACAAGCTGGCCTTACCTTTGAGTATGTTTAGTCAATGAGTGAAGTCTCACAAGCTATGACTGACAGTTGTGACCCATCCTCTCTCAATTCCAATTTCTGGATCAATCTTTCACCTCTGTAAAACAGTCTGACTTTTGGAGGGAAACCTAGCTCGTGTCTGTTTTGCAGAGCTCCTTGCAAAGATTGCACAGAAAGTCTATAGAGCCATTGGAACAGAGGAAGAGAGATACAACAAGAAGGGTGAAAGCTGGATTACTGTGATTTAATATTTAATGTTCAAATGCTGTTGCTTTTCATGACTTGCTTGCTGTAGTAGTAGTGTAGATTTTATTAGATGTTCAGAAAAAACAGGTTTTGTAAGTTGCAGTTAGGATTCTCCAACTCACTGGTTTGAGAGAAAAAGAGCTGTCCCAGTTATTGCCATTTTCTTCTCCATTCCACCTTGCTTTTTCTATCCACCACTGCCCCTATTACCATCTCCCCATCCCCATTAGCTTTATATCTTTCTCCCTCATTCCTTTCCTTGCAACAGTGCCAGCCGTGCCTTCACCTGCCTGAAGCAGTAGGAGAGGGAGAAAGGCTTAGCAGTGTAGCTGGAACTGCAAGAGAAGACCACAAAGAGCAGGGACAAAGTGTAGCAAGCTGGGAGATGAGAGAGAGGGTAGAAGATACAACAGGTGATCGCAAAGTGCAAAATAAGAGAGATGTGGCAGCACAGGATGAGGGAATAGGAAGTGATTAGGGAAAAGCATGCAAGTGATGCACTACAAGAAGCAGGGGTAGGGAGGTATGATAAAGATGTGAAGTAAGGCAGGGAGGTAAGAGATGCGCTGGGAGGATGCAAGGAGTAAGAGAGATAGGCATAAGATGACAGAAAGTGCAAGAGAGGGAGGAATGGTGACAGAAGATTAGGGAAGAAAGGAGGGGAGCATCAGAGAAGCAAGCTGCACAGTACAAGGGGAGGGGAACATAGCAGTGGTGCAAGGTGAGGCAAGGAGCACAGAAAGGTGCAACTGTGGGGTAAGGCGGGAGGCATTATGAATGCACCTGGTAAGACAAGAGAAAAGAAAAGGGGAAAAGAGCGTGAAAAGTACATGTCATGGGTGTAAGGCACAAATCAAGTTGATACAAAGTGAGGCAAAGTGGAAGAAGAAACAGATGTGGTCTGTAGGCTTGTTTTTACTTTCACATTTTCCATTGTGAAGCAGGTGGAGGACTCTCTCAAACTTCCTGTGGTATTTTCTGAATATGTAAAAGTATTAATGGTAAAATAACAGTGACACTATTGTGATCTCATGAGAATAGCATTTGAAAAATGCCTGACAGCATGTGGTTGTTATTATTGTTATTGTCAATGTCATCACCACACTAGGAATGTGCACTGCCACTTCCCATGGTTCCTGTTTCATAGTTAATCCCCACAACAAGCTTGAGGTAGATGTCTCAGCCTAGTGAGGAAATCTCTGACTGGTTGACCTACATCCCTGTTTAGTCTACTCTCTGACTATTGGTTTTTAATGGGACACTTCAAGGCTTTGCTTTCATTTCTTATGGTTCTTTATTTCTGAAACATTGGACCAGACAGCCCTTCACACAGAGGATAACTTCAATAGAGGAGCATCCTCTAACAGACCTTTAAACAGAGGTTTGTCCACACTAGCATAGGAAGCATAATTATTTCACCACCTGATCTCTTTGTCACTTTGT
>CAOKZL010004520.1:0-26429 GCA_948472985.1 Iguana delicatissima
TAGAAATTAAATTACTATGAAAAACAGAAGGTTTAAACACATAGATGCACTTGATAAGTCAAGAACCGTGATACACATGCGTCAATAGACATGCTGATAAAAGCAGTTGCTTTGATGCTACATACGTCAGCTTTCTAAAAGCTTCTGACAGGGGTCTTTTCCAAGGCTAATTGATCATGACATAAAAGAAACATTGTTTTGGGGCATACAGTTCTGCTTTTGAGAACCTCTTTAGATTACTATGTTATAACATTATTCTAGTGCTTTCTATTGCTTTCAATAATCATCCAATTTCCTTGAGTCTGATGGTTGTCAGTGCTTAAAAAAGTAATTAACTGGTATTTTAGACTTCAGGCATGTGCCACAATTTTGTAGAGTTTAGTATAGCTCAGTGCAGCATAAACACTGTACCCATAGAAATTCTGTCTGCTCAGAAAACTGAATACACATATTACCAAACATCTAGAAATGTTTTAGAAACTTATAGATTTATTGTATTCAGATTAAAATATCAAATGCTATTTTTTTTTTTGCTCAAAAAGGGCAATAATATGAAGAAAAAATATAACATCCTCAAAACATTACCATTTTCTATAGAAGCCCCAGTCCATTGTTATTCTTTAGGAATGCAGGGAGAACATGGCTGTGCATCTGTCTTTGATCATAACCTCGTACATGTTCAGCTGAAAGTCTGCTTCAAAGGCTTATACAACAGTCTCCACATGTTTAGGCTTCTTAATTTTCCAGAACCTTTATGTGAAGTTCTGTACATGCCTAACCACATACAATGAAGACAGGATGCAAAATGCTGCTCTTCTCTTCTCTAGGGGCTACTTGACGTTACAGAATTACAGCAACATGGTTCTACTTGTCATGGCAACATCCTATAAAATCATGGGATATGCAATCAAGGGAGTGGCATTTAGAATTCTAGGTTATAGAATACTAGTGCTTTCCCAAACTACAAATTCCAGAATACCACAGGATGCAGCCATAGTACCTGTACTACAATGGGGTAGTTTGAAAGGGCCAAAGATGATGAAAGACCGTCTTTATTTCGCAATAACAAATATCAACAAACACCTATTTGTTTCAGTGCAGACACACTAACCACTATTATGTAAGACCTCAAAATGCCATCTTAACATTAACACAGTTGTTTCATTTGTTTTGTGTATTATAACTGTACATTATTTTCTTCAGCAAAATAGATTCCAAGAATCTTACTGAATTTTTTTGCAAGCAATGTTCATGTGAATTCTAGGACTTATTTCAATCATCATAAAGCAGTCAGTACATAAGTTCAATACATCTCTGACTTTCAGAGCTCAACGTATGAGCAGGAAATGTGAATTCTTATTATGAGAACTTTAGGCCCTTTCCACATGATGGGGCTACTTCTGTAAGTCCTTCTGTTGCACTCCAGCAGAGAGGGGAGCATGTCAAGAATGCTCTCCTCTGCACCTCGCCGGGTTGCTGAGGAGAGTGCGCTAGCCCTGCCTCTTCCATTCCACAGCACAGCCAGGCACTTGCCACTGTTCTGCTGGGGAGGAAGGCATCACCAGTGTGCTTCTGCCCTTTTGCATCACTGGGAAAGGCAGTAGCATTGTGCGATGGTAGGTGTAAAACGGATTTTTTTCTGTTCTGCAAATACTGCACATGCGCACCACTTGGGGGCAAGATGGCAGCAGGCTGGCAACAACATTGTGCAGAAGCACAACCAGCCGACCTCTGCCATCCTAGCCTCATAGCGGCACAGCCACTTGTGCAGAAAGGGCCTTAGACAACTATGGAGTTGAAGCTGTTTCCTGTGGATTGATTCTACACTGTTCACTCATGTTTGGATGAAAGAACAATGTGGGATGTGAGGAAGACATCAGAAGCATGCAAATAGGCACCAATTCTTATGTGGGGATAGATGGCATTGACATGCTCATTTACTTCCCATATGGATAATTTTTTCCAGTGTATTTCCTCCAATCAAAACATTACAATTGTAGTGTAGAATCCAGTTACTGGAAAGTAGCTGCAACATTAAAAAGGCATACAAACTATCCCAGTAAAAATGGGAAGAAGAGCTCATACAGCCACCCATATTTCACTCATGGTTAACAGTCTAGACCAATCAATACACAAAATTAAGATGAAAGAAAACATAAAAACTGGAATTCCTCTACCAGCAACTGTTTCCACACCTTGAAAGCCAATAATGACAGATTTGAAAGAGAAAGGGTAGCTGGCAATATTAAATGTTATGTTTAATATTTGTCATAAATAGCTGGATGTTCAGTGTACACATAAGGGACTGGAAAATGAAGCAGCTATTGTAATGTAACGTCTGACATTTTCATAAAGGTTATTTACCTCACCAGGGCTCTTGGAACATGCTTCTTATGCCAGAAGGAGAATCTGCTGGTCTCAAATCTCAGACCAATTTGCACTCCATTAAAATTTCCTAAAATTAATTTAAAATGTTTCTTAGTCGGAATGACCATATTTACAACCAGTACTTAGATCATATAATGTCTCCTGGCATCTTGTGATGAGAATAAGTGCAGTTTGTGGTGGAAACAGAATAACATCTTTATCTCTTGGTGGATGCAGATATCTTTCTTTGAATTTCTTTAATCAAGGCTATGCTTTGATACAGCTTTCTATTCTGTCTGCCTTGCTTAACCAAAGAACTCATCCAATAAAGAACACCTATCATTGGACATAATTAGGAGCACCATAATTTGTTGAATTATGCACAAATGTACTTGAAACACTTGGTTTAACCAAATCCTTTCCTATAAGCAATCTCTTCTTATGGCCTGGGTCCAAGCTTCATTTTAATATTTTCAAAACAAGTATCACAGTGAAGAAATATGAACATCATCATAGTGCTAGTTAATTGTTGAACTCAATTGCCTTTAGGCCTTGCTGAGGCCATTGGAGCTAAAGAAACAATTTGTATCATCTTCCAGGAGCACACAAAAACGTGGCAGATACTATTATTATTATTATTGTTGTTGTCATTGTTGTTATTATTTTGCCTGATACACATTTTAATGACTTGCTGTATATAAACTGTTTAGCATCATAATATACATCTTCATTATTTGGTGGTCAAAAGGTAGTGCCTTCAGCTCTGAAGCAGCAGTACCTCAAAACTGCTTGTATCTTGAACCAGCATGAACCTAAATCTGCTGGTTGCCCTGAAACTGTCACCCACTACAAGGAGTCTGGATAAACTTGCAAAAGACCTTCTCAGCTGAAAATGCTGCTACTGAATGCTATGTCTGTGAATGGAAAAACACCAATTATCCAGGACCTGATTGTGGATCACAGTGCTAACCGGGCTTGTATTACAGCTTTGTCCACTTGGGTTCTCTGTACAGCAGCTGTCCAGAGAGTTGTGTGAGGGGGAGGCAGAGTCATATTGGTCTATTGTGACTCTGTCTTCCTTCCCAGACTTCTCATCCCACAGTGTGCTAGGTTTGAGTGTGTATAGTGGAAGGTGGATAGCTCAGACAGAACAGATATTCTGTTGGTGTAATAGCTACCTTGTGTTCATCAATCTCCCTCTCTGCACAAGCCGAATTGTTGTAGGAGTTCCTTTGCCTTGTAGTACCAAGGGACTTCAACATCTATACTGATGTTATTCTAGCAGGAGGCGGTTCTGGCAGGCATTTGTCCTACATTATGACCACACATTTTTCCCAACTGGTATCTGGTCCCACCCATGCTGCAGACCATACTCTGGACCTAGCTTTCTGCACTTGATGAAATTATAGCAATCCGGTTGTGGAGGAACTTCCCATATTTTCATTTTCATGGACAGATTATAATGTGGGTGAGGTTTAGCCTCACTGGGACTTAAAGCCTAGAGGAGGCTTATGGATCTTAATAGATCTAGGGAATTACCTCTTGCTTTGACACCTGATCTTGTTGATGTTCTGGCTGATCTCTGGAATGGAAAAATGGCCATGATGATGGACATAGTTGCTCCTAATCATCCCATCCCATCCCATGTACTGGAGTCAAGCGAGCTGGCAGTGATGAAATAAATGGGTTAGAAACGAGAGCACTGATGACAGAAAACTGGGAGCAGGTCTGACTAAGCATGGGCTGGAGCCCATGGAAAAGCCTATGCCATGGCAGTGGTGGCAGCAAAGAAGTCATACTTCTGTGCTACTATTGTGTCCAGCTGAGTTGTCTCAAGTGGTCAGAGGCCCTCTATATGCAGCCCTGCTAGAAGAGAATGTAGACACTCAACAACATATTATGAAAAATTTGCATGACATTTTTCAGATAAAAATTATTCATATCAGCTCTAACTGATTCTGTAGTTGATAGTTGGGTTTAAGCTTGGCTCCTGCTAGTTCCACAAGGTTGTGGACAGAATTCTTGAAGAGGTAACAGTCAACATGTGCATAATGCACACTTTTCTTTCCTAGCTTGTAAAAGCAGCAGTAAAGGCAGGTGTGAAGTTGGCTAAGTGGTAAGAGAAGCAGTGAACACTTCATTTTAGCAAGGTAGGTTACCTAAAGAGGCAGCAGTAAGGCCATTACTGAAAAATTCTCTGTGGACCATACTATTCTGATAAATTACTAGTGAGCTTCCAATATCCATTTCTTGGGCACGTTTGTAGAGTGTATGGTAGCCTCCCAGCTCTTTTATTTAGGCAGGTCTTTGACTTTGAAGTTACCGTGGCAGAAGGATCTTTTTAATGCGGCATAAGAGCCATCATGTTTCAGTAGCTTGAATGTTGGACTATGATCCTGGAGATCAAGGCCACTTCCGCACTAGGCTGTTACAGTGCTATTATTCCACTTTCAACCTCCTATGGAATCCTGGGGTTTGCAGTTTCGGGACGGGCCAGCCGGGATTCCATAGGAGGTTGAAAGTGGAATCATAGCGCTATAACAGCTTAGTGCAGAAGTGGCCCAAGATTCAATTCTCTGTTCAGCCATGGAAGCCCACTGGGTGACCTTGGGTGCAGCACACACACAGACCCCAGAGCCCACCATGATAGGTTCATCTTAGGGTTGTCATAAGTTGGAAGTGACTTGAAAGCACATAACAAAGAACAAAAATAATTATGCCTATCTGTTTATTTTTAATGTGATTTAATTGTTGTAATTTAATGTTTTTGATAGAACTGTTTTTTTAAAAAAAAAGTTTTGTATCAAATAAGTTTTCAGTGTACTTGATACGGTCCCTTAATGGGAGAAAGGTGGGATATTAAATAAATAAGCAGTATCTGTCTCTTACTCCTCCAGCTACCAGATAGACTGATAGGCTCTGACTTGGAAGTGAAGTGATAAGTAGCAGGCAAAAGTAGAGATGTGCATTAGCTATAATATTTGGTTTGGACCCCAGTTTGGAAATTCAGAAAAAAGATAAATTCTGCTCAAGATGAAATGTGAATCTGCATTTCCCAGTGACTAAGAAATCAAAAGATGAGAACAATTCTTTTTGGTGGGGGAAAGGTTCAATAATAATAATAATGGAATCAAATTTGCATGCACAGTAGCACCCTAGGAGGGGAATATGCTTGATAAGTGATAAATAAGTGTAGGAAATTTGTTCTATGTGCATTTAACTTCTTCAAAGGGAACTTCTGATTTTTAAAAATTATTATTTCTTCCACAACCAGATTATGTTTTCATAGCACCTGCCATTTCTAATGGGATGCCAAGGAAACGCAGTTTATGCAATTTATGCGTGTTCAAAAAGGAGGAGCAGGAGGAGAAACAGCAGTGACACACCTTATTTTCCTATTTTTTGTATGTTTAGGTAGGCAATTGCTATGGCTTGTAGACCCCTTTCTTCCCAAGTTAGTTTGAAAACAGGATATGCCATAGACTGATCGCTAGGCAAAAATATGATGAATTTCAGAAAGACAGGTTTAGGGGCTACAATGAATTTTTTAAAAAAGTTGCAGACATTTTTGTTTTCTTCTTCTCTGGCATCAAAGACAGAATGTCCACAGAGACAGTGAATGGTGAATGGTGATGGGTATAGAGCACACAACGGTAGAGGGAGAATGATTTGAATAGCCAGAATTTTTCAAACAATTAGTCCATGCTACATCCTTTGGGGTACCGCAAACTCTACTAAATTTACCTTCCGGCCCCCAGGAAGATAAGACAGCAAAAGTACTGAACATTTATCAAAAGGAGTTCTAAGAAAAACAAACCCAGTGGCAGGGTATTGTTGGGGAAGGGCAAGAGGAGGCACTATCCTATGTGGGAACCATTTGAATATCCCCCTTTAATTAGGATCTGGAACTGACATTCACCAATGATACATATCCCTCTTGTCTACCTTAATCTTGGAGAGTCTGATAACAAACACTTCAGTTTCTAGACCCATGCTGCCTCATGTCTCTGTCTCCTCCTGAATCTAAATTGCTAAGTAATAGTGATGTGGAAAATATTCATTAATATTTGTAATGAGACAGCCTGTTGAAGAGAAAGAGACCAGATGCAAGACTCTTTGCACTTCAGCATTTTGTTCAGGAATATTCACCTGTGGATAACTGCATGCAGTTTTCCTGTATAGAAAACAAGCTTTGTTCAGAAAAGTTGTACTTTGTGCAGAATACACTTATCCCTATGCAAAAAATGTTCATTGTACTGAAAAGATTCCATGAGTGGTACAAATGCACAGATTCTTTCACACCAAAGCAATGTGTTGTTTTCCTGCATGTGTTTCCTGCACAAAACCTAGTAACTTGTGCAAAATAAATGTATTCTGCAGAGAAAATCAGGAGAATCAGATGTATTTTGTGGAAAAGAGCTTTCCCCAACAGTTGTACAGATGTAATAGTGTTTGAAAACTGTGTAGAAACATTCACATTTTCATGGAATGGGGAAAAATGCTTAAAGTATTCATTCTTTTGTTTAGGAACCAAATACAGTTGGTCCACCACATCCATGGGTTTAACATTCATGAATTTCATTATTCACAGATTATTTGCTGCTGCCTTCACAGCTTCCCTACACCATGTTTAACAGGGACTTAGAAACCTTGCCTTGCGTTCACAGTTTCTCTGCAAGCCTGTAGAAACTGAGATAAACTACAAAAGACTGAAAACTCAAGGCAAGGCTTGTAAATCCCTATTAAAAATGGTGTGGGGCAGTAGTGGAGGTGCTGAAGGCAGCAAGCCCCACCAACCTCCCACTTCTGCTTTGTGAAGGAAGGCAGAATCTCAAAGGCAGAACCAAACAGCTGGCAGGCTCCTCACCACACATGCAAATGTATTGTGTACTGTACATTTGAATGCAGGGTGTATTTGGGGGAACTATAGATATCACAGTTCTCCCACTTTCTCTGGGGTCCTCTGCCCCACCCCAGCAAATGTGGAGGGACAACTGTAAATTCAGATTTATATCACTACAGGAATGTTCAGATATACACTCATAATCACATCTAGTTTTGACCCAATTTGGCTACACAGTTGTGATTTTTTTCATCCAAAGAATAATTAAAATATTTTCTTGCCATTCTACAAACAATGGTGTCTGTTGCTCACAGGATCAAACATGTACAATATGTACAACATTAAATGAGACTCTCAAAATCACATATAATTTGGACTTAAGGTCTATTTTGCAATGCTTAACAGTTTTTTTGTGGATCGTATCTGAATTAACACAGCAGTCTTTCTAAATGGCTGTTTTACTTTTGACATGCACCAATTCATGCTTAACACTTTGGGTCCCATCATGAAACTTCATTCAAAATGGAATAAGAAAGAACTTCAGGATTGGACTTTGGGGATTCACAACATGAATAAGTTGATGGGCTGTGGGAAAAGTCAGCATTTTAAAGAAATCTCTTCCAACTCTCCTGTCACAGCCTTCAGCAGTCACTAAGCTTTCCCTTGCCAAAATTTCAGACATAAAATGTATTTTTATTTTATAGGTTCATCAACCCACATAGATTCAGTCTTCCAACTGCCTAGATATAAAGAGTAATACCATGTATGTTGATGCCACTTAAAATGCCTTAAGGATCCTAAAGAAGCCATGAACCAGCACACTCGACTTTCCTAAAAGATAGTTACAATGAATAATCCAAATTAATAAAGCCAAAGAACTGCTGAAGTGTTCAACTGCCCAAATGTCCAACTCTGTATTCTCAAGAAAAAATGTCCACCACCATTCACTGCTCCTGACACAAGCTCCCGACTTAAAGAGAAAAAAAAATCTTTAAAGGAAATCATAATTTTTTCTTTTCAAAACAGTGGAGAAGGTTTGAAATCAAACTGTGCAAGCTATACTCTAGATTCTGTCAGTATTTTGGAAACTCATGGTTTATGTTGCACTTTAAAAGAAACCAATCTCAGTTCACACTTACCTGAGTAATATGAAGACTGGAACATATCTATTCTTATTGCAGTTCACATCTCAGTTGAACCGCATATCAAGATGAGTATAACACTATCAAGATTAGTATAAACGCAGAGAAAAATGTACATTTTGTGCAATGGTTGTGTTCAAAAGATAAGGCAAATTGTGTCTATGCATTATAATTTTCAGATTGACATGGAAATAAATAGGATGAACTGAAAGTTCAGTGACATTGAGTGGAAATAACTTGAGCTGTCCATTCCTGCTTAACGTCAATATCATCCTTACTGGGTAGGTGATAACAGAAAAACCTGCAGACATCTGTCTGAGGGCTTTCACTGCTCACAAATTAATGATACCAAGTGCATATTCTGAGGAGACAGGTTTATATTACACGATCATTAACTTATTAAAATGACTGAGTGATTATGGAAATCTGTTTTGGTAGCTACTGCCCTGATTAATTGCTGCAGACTAATCTGCAATGAAATTATTTGAGATGGTGCTCCTCTTTATTCGAGGGTAGATGTAAGTTGTTTCTAAACAGATTAAAATGCCTGGAACTTGCAACAATTGTTATGCAAGTTGGATAGAAATAAGGAAAATGATCTCAGTAATGTACACTATGAATTGTGAAGTTCATATGAAACAGTATGCCATTGCTTTGTCAAGGAAACAGTGACCAAAAGCCAATAGAAGTTGTGTAGTATAAATTTATATTAACATAGCTATGCAATGGTTGCACTGTATCACTTGTTTACTAGATTGTACCACTTCACAATTGATCACACAAGTTGCATCATGCAACCATGTTGTGCTCCAGCAGATAGGTACCCAATAAAAGTGTGCAAGGAACCAAACTAATGCAACACCCCAGACCTATATTCACAGTGGTTACACTATTTCACAGTGCTTACACCATTGCACCCCTCTCTCCAGATTCCAAGTGTGATTGCTCTGACCTGTCGGGGAGAGAAGAACAGTCAGCACTTCATCTGCTCTCTGGACATAATCTGCTCTCTTTTCCTCATGTGGCCTGTCTTATTTAGAGTCTGAAGTCAGGGAACTGCTGAATTAGTGATATGTAAGCTGCTCTAGGAGCTTTTTGACTGAAGGGTAAGAGGATAAATAAATATGTAATCAAGCAATATTTAAATAGTTATTCATCATGAATAATTATATTTTATTATAACTATTCATAATAGTTATTCAACGTAAGTGATAAATAGTTCTTCAATCATCAGAACAGAAAAGTTCCTGTAGAGTCAATGCATGCATGTCAGGACAAAATCAGGAATGGACGTGTGCCAAAAAGCATATTCCATTCCCCCCTCAAAATAAAAGGATATTTAATAAAAGGTTATAGCCTGTACTAGTAAAAACAATTCTTGCTCTGCTGGTTGCCCATGAGAACAATGATTAACACCAGTGTGAGAATGAAAAAAAACAAAAAAACCCAGTGTCTTCTAATGATCTCAGGCTATTAAAGTAGCACAACAGGTAACAAAATAATTAAATAATTATCTGTAACATTTTTATCTTCAGAGAGTGAGAAAAGGAACATCTAAATGTAAGATTATGAGAATTCACTATGATAGCAGACAACATATCCTAAAATATTTCTGTATACTATTTTTCACACAGGGGGAAGCAGGGGGACAGCCAAATGCATCTTCTCGTTCTTCTTCTCATAGCTGCACAACTTAGTGTTTGGCAGACATAACTGTTATTTACTCAGAAGCAATGAAAATATCTGAAGGTCAAACAAAAGTAGACCAAAGACAAATTTAAGGTCCATTTGTAAAATATGTTGTTGCTGTGCGTTGTGGCTGGTGGTTAGTGTGACAGTTTTCTCTCCATAATTAAACAGCCTATTAAAATATACAAAAAACAAACAAAAAACAACAACAGCAAAACACCAGTTTTGCCCAATGCACCACAAGCTTCTGTTTTGACTTCTCATTGGTCCAAGACTAGTTTTCCCTGAAAATGTCAGGGGGAAAAAAATGAAATGGCTCTGAACTGTCATTGCAAAGTATGAAAGCAGATATTCCTTTGCAAGCATAATCAGATACTCAAATACATCCAGTCTACCACAGCTAGAAAACTGTAGAGGCCAAGGCTCACATAACCTCTGCAAAGAGAATGCCTACCACCTATCTGCGCAAGAAAAACATCTCCCATACTCTCAACCTTGAATCTGTGCTTTTACTGTTGTTTATGTTAGACAAGAGTCCAACCATGGGAGGAATGGACTGTCTGCTACAGCATTAGTTTGATTATATCACTCCCATTATGATTGTTCCTTACCGAGTCCCAAGCACTGCATTTAGAAGGAAATCAGACAATGTGATGCCTTTACTCTCCTTGTTGCTGCTATGTGCACCACAAGGAGAAACAGAAGCCAAGGCAGAGCCCAGCAGAGAAGGAGCTGTAGAAGAAGAAAAGTGTTCTCTGAAGAGTGACCCACATCTCCTAGAGCAGCTTTCTTGTGGCAAAACAAAGCACAAGGTTAACTCCCCTCATCTAGACTTCACCCTAAAAAGAAACCAGAGAAATTGTCTCCTTTCCTCTCTTCATAGCATAAGGCTTCAGAAATTTGAACCTCAGACTTTTGGTGACATTGGCGACATTGGGAGTATTTACCTGCTGAGCCTACATAATTGCTTTCCTCTACAGTTTTAGTAATATGTGTAATTTCACAATCTCCCTGGGTGGAAGCTTAGCATTTGTCATTGAATATGTCAGGTGCATAGATGCGGGAGGGGCCAAAGAGATCAGCAAGTTCAATGCTGCACCCTTATATGTGCAATTGTTAAACTGTGTGCATTTCCAGCCTTTCCTTGAAAACTCAAAAAGGAAAATGCCTCTATAAAATACATAGGGTAGTATCCATTCAAAGTGTGACAGTTATCTCACAGTAACACAACTGGAAGGTATGGAATGGTAGCACCTTTTCTGGGTGGAGTCACACAGGGAACCTGTTCCATCTGTCAGCTGCTTGTGTGGTTAGAAGATGCTTCCCCTGTGTGTAATATAAATCTAATTCACACTAATGCAATTGCAGCATCCCTTCCACTTTCATGAGGGTCTGGGTTGCAGGACCTCTGAAAGTTGAAAAACTGTGAAAACTCCCACATGCCCAAGTGAGCAAGCAAAAGAAAGCATGTATGTGCCTTCCCTCCTGGGCCTCCCCCTCCCATTCCCTCCTGAGGTGCCCCTCCCATTCCCTTGCCTTTTGCCTGGGACAGAGAAGGAAGGAATGTGCACCTGGGCAAAAGGCAAGGCTCCCTCTCCCCTCCCCTTCCCATTTGCTGAGGTGCCATGCTCCACACCCCCTTACCCTTCTCATTTGCCTGAGCACAGGGAAGGAACATACACGTCATGCCTCACAAATAATAAAATTTGTGAAGGTCAAGCCTGAAATGTGGAGTGAGAACTATTATGTTGTTTTAAAAAAACTGAAAACTATTAAAACATTTTGCCCATTTTTGTCTACATAAAAGAAAAATTAAACTGCAACTGTGTTCTGGCTTTCAAATAACCATGCCTGCACTTTGTTCAGGTTGCCCTGAGTGTTATCATTGCACTAGAAATGAAACTTTGATGGAAAACTTTACATACTGAGCGAGCAATGAATGCACATTAGGGATGCTTGAGGAATTTGATGTTTGTGAATTCCTGTTTGAAATGACTTAACTGGTATCTATCAGACTTATGAGTGGCTTGGAAATGATCCTTGGATTTTGCATGTCTCCAAAAGTTGGATTGCAGGTCTATGTAGGTTAGATGTATCAAAATAATGAATTAAATATATCTTTTGATTTTTTTTTAATTGTAGAATAACAGAAAGAATGAAATGGAATTTTTGTAGACTTATTAAATTTACACAAACTAGAAGCAGACAGATATATACAACCCCAGTGAATATTTATTTAAAATATGTATTGCTCATCTTTTCTGCATGTAGGCTTACAGATATAATAAAAAACAAACTTTACAGAAAAATATATATTTTAAAAAGCCAGAAATAAAATATTAAAAGAAACTGCAATAAGTAGTAGTATAAAAACTCAGAGTAAAACCCTGGCACAAGGGACACTGATTATGGAAGACAAAAAGTAAAAAATTTAAAAAAAATTAAAAAAGAAAGAATCCAGTCTCAAAACGTGAAATACCTGTCTAAAGTAAGGCTTTCATAAGTAGAGAAATTTACATGTAGTAGCACAGAAAACAATTTACTGTCTAATGTACATAAGTTTTGAATTAAGAAGTTGGCAGACCACTTAAAGAAAATTCTCCATATTCATCCTGGCCTTTTAGAATTCAGTTTCTAGAATCTTTGAGTAATTAGCTATATTTTAGTCCAGTGATGTTGATGGCCTGAAACATATCTGAAGTTTGTGCTGGATATTGCCACTGCAAGTTTTTCCACATCTCTTCCAAATCTGTCATCATTCTGTTTGGTTTGTGATACCAAAATAGTAAATAAGTATTCACTTATTCTAATCATGATTAGTAGAACCCTTTAAACACCCCAGTTCAGAATTTTTTTTTAATTTCTCCACTTAGGCTTTTAATGGCCCCATTGTTGCCTTTTTATCTTCTACAGCTTTGCTTTATGAATACAGCTATTGGCTTCATAGGGGTTACTTGATACATCAAGGACTTGAAGGCAGTTTTACACAGCTTACAGAATCGGACACATCACATCAGCTTCATCCAGTGGAGCCATTACAGTAACACCTCTAGGCAGGTTGCACATCCCTATAGCCCTGTGAGGCCTCCCTGACAGGAGGTTGCTGCTGTTGGTTGGTTACCTCACAGCAGAAGGGAGATTGTCTTTCGGATGACTCCTACCAGTTTCAAACTGTATCAACTGCACATAGATGCACTTTTACAGGAGTATGCCACCTTGTGAAAGAATATGATACTTTAAGCTTCAAAGTCACAGTCACATTTAAATCAAGGACAATTAATTATTTGAAAATCCAAGTATCTTCCAGGTACACGCTTGTAGGTCTCCTTAAAATGCACACCGTGTTGCAGTTGTCTCAATTGCACAGAATCATAAAAGAGAATCATAGAGTTGGAAGAGACTACAGGGGCCTTCCACTCCAAACCGCTGTCATGCAAGAAAACATAATCCAAGGACTCCCAATAGATGGCCATTCAGGTTTGGTTTAAAAACCTCCAAAGAAGAGAATCCACCACACTCTGAGGCAGTGTATTCCACTGTCAAACTGCTCTTACCGTCAGGAAGTTTTTCCTAATGTTTAGGTGGAATCTCTTTTCCTATAGCTTGAAGCCATTGTTCCATGACCTAGTCTCTGGAACAGCAGAAAACAAGCTTGCCTCATCCTCCATATGACATACCTTCAAATATTTAAACATGGTTATCATGTCACCTCCCAATTTTCTCTTCTTCAGGCTAAACATATTGTTTCCAGTCCTTTTACCATTTTGACAGCCTTCCTCTGGACTTGTTCCAGCTTGTCAATATCCTTCTCCAACTGCAGTGCCCAGAACTGTGAAGAACATAGTCTTGGAGTGATGGTGTAGAAGGACAAACAATCACATAGTCATTATAATTATTTTATTTTATTTAGAAATAATGTAAACAGCAAGGAAGTCCTATTATAAATCCCTGAGTTGTGGAGACAGTGAGCCAATAGAGAGTGACCGTGCTTGGACTAAGAATTCTGGATTATATATGGCAGTGTAAAAGGGTGCCAAGCCAGAATGTGTATATGCCTCTCCTGATCTGGTCCTTTCTTTCCTTGAGTGGCTAAACAAATCAGTTAGGGAAAGCTTTTGGTAATGTCTGAACTTGGGATTATTATTGGGTTTTCCAGAGCAAACCAGGATTCAAAACCACCCGGATTTAAAGCTGGCATGATCCAAGATGGATTTGGAACAAATTATTCTTTCAGATTTGATCACCCACTCATGTGAAGAAAAAAAAAGAAGTAAGAGATAACACATTGCATGGATCACCATGCAAAGCTCACCCTAATGTTCCTATCCTTGTAGTGTTTGGCAACAGGGTCTGAAGGGCGCTTTTAGTCATGTTTGCTTTAATAAAAATAGAGGTTCCCAATTACAGAAGAGGCTGTGCTAATATTTAATGTCTCTTTCAGACCTTGCTGCTTAACACAACAAGTTTGAGAACAAGGGGAGACTATAGGGAGGATATCTTAGTTTTGCATGGGTAGGCTGAAGGCTTCCATGGAGACTTTATGTAAGTGCATCAAGGAGCCCTGGTTAAATCAGGGTTCCTGGACATGTGGACAGAGAAATTGTTAACACAACATTTCTGTACCTGCGGCAACCTAAAGAACAGTATATCTCAGCAACCCACAATGTCATTTTATTGACAAATAATCTCACTCTCTTTTAGACTTCTGCTAACCTAAGTTAATTAATCCATAACTTACAAAATACAGATGGCATTCAAGACTGCACTAAAGTAAAGGGCCTGCTTGTTAAAGCAAGTTTATTTTAATTGTTACACGCTGACTACATTATTTTCCTGCCTTTATTTTAAATTAATTTGGCTGGGATGAAATTTCAGTATTTATTGAAAAGAAAATTACTGTATTTGCCGGCATATTAAACACACCAGCATATAAAACGCACCCCACTTTTCAAGGGGTATTTTTCCGGAAAAAATTGTTTTAGTTCTCTGGTGAGCAAAATGCACAGGAAAGGAGGGGAAGAAAAGGAGTGTTCCACCAGGAGAGGAGGGGAATGAAAAGAGTGCTGTACCACCACCCCTCGCTTCCTGTCTGCTTAGGCAGAAACTCCTAGCAGAATCAAAATGCACAGGAGAGGAAGGGAATGAAAAGAAGGCTGTACCGTGAGGGGGATGAAAAGAGTGTTGCACCATTACCCTCCCTTCCTGTTTTGTTTGGACAGAAACTACCATCAGTGTCAAAATGCATAGGAGAGGAAGGGAAAGTAAGGAGAAACTGTAGAAACATTTATCAATGTTCCTATAGATCAAGGCTTCCACTATCCCCTCCCTTCCTGTTTTGCCCGGGCAGGGAGAACTCTTTTCACCCGCGCTCCTTTCCTTATGTTTTTAGCATTACCATATTTGCTGGTGTATAAGACACACCCCATTTTCAGATAGTATTTTTTATAGGAAAAAAGTGTATTGTATATGCCAGTAAATACGATAAATTAATTCATCACAGTTAAAGCTACATTTTAAAAAAAGAATTTAGTCACTTATTACACCCTACTACAGGGGGTTAAAAATAATCCTTTTAACAAAGGGGAAATAAAAACTGACAGTTAAAGACATAACATTATGGCTGGTTATTGGACAACTTGTTATTTTGTACAATAAAAGAATACTGTGTTGAAGTTAGTTTATTTCATTTTGGTGGAAATTATAAGTATACAGTCAATTTAATGTAGATGGTATGATAACATTGTTGATTCTTTTGAAGTATTAAATACTTTTTATAGGGAAAATATATTAATTGTTTATATTACAACATGGAATCCTGTTTTGCCCTTTTTGGGCAGAAGGGTATTCCCACTGTGTTCTTGTCAAGAAAGTGACAAAGTGAAGCTTAAACTGGATTAGAATGGGATTCAGCTAGTAGTCCTCTTGTAATGGGCAAGTTTGATCAAGAGGAAAGCTCTCAATTTCAAGTGCTCATAGTAATCCTGGTAGAATTATGTCAAAGTGACCATGGATTCTGGCTTTGACTCTTATGTCAGTTGTATTGTCTCAATCAACTTTGCTATTACTGATGCTGTTATTTTGTGTCCTCAGTGTTCTATCTTCTTCATTGATCCACTTCTTCAAACGGTTTCAACTCCATCCCACTTTCCAATGAACACTAGTTATAAGCAGGGTGTTCATTTATAATTACAGGTTGAAAAACTGACACTGAAGCATCAAAAAAGTGGAGGTGGTGATGTCAAAGACGGGTATCAGAGGAGCCATTGTGCAAATTATAACTTTAATAATGAGAAAAACATCAGATGCATAAATCTTAGATCTTCAAAGGCCTTTTCCGCACAAGAGGGCTGTGCCATTGTGGGGCCAGGATGGCAGCAGTTGACTGATTGTGCTTCTGAACGATGTCATTGCCAGCCCATCACCATCTTGCCCCCAAGTGGCACGCACGCCCCCGCAGTAGTTGCAAAATGGGAAAAATTTGTCTTACACCTACCATTGTGCAGTGCTGCTACTCTTCCTGGCAATGCAGAAGGGCAGAAGCGTGCTGGTGATGCCTCTCTCCCCAGCACAGCAATGGCAACTGCCTGGCTGTGCTGTGGATGGGAAGAGGCAGGGTCAGCATGCTCCTCTCCGCAGCGACTGGGCAAGTGCAGAGGGGAGCATTCCTTGTGGGCTCCCCTCCCTTCCGGGGCTGCAATGGAAGGACTTCACAAAGCCCCATTGTGTGGAAACGGCCAAAGAAATCACTGATAAACCTAACCGGCACATAAAGGCAACTATCTTCAAGTTTCTACAAATTGCTCCCCAGTATTTATCTCAATGTGCTTTTGTTGCAACTTCAGCAAATGAGTTATAATGAACAGGTAGTGCTTGCTTCCTCCTTTGGCAGAGGTGGGTAAAGTGTGGCCATCAGGCTGCATGTAGCCACCTAGAACCATTTTGTGGCCCAAGGAGTCAGAAATTTTGAAAAATATTTTCAAAAATGCCTTATAGGGGGTGTGGGGTACTTTTGCCTTGTTTCCCCCATACTCTGGGCAATGATAAACCTAGAAGAGGCCTTTTTCTCTCCTTTTGCTAAAAAAGGTCTTTCCTGGGCTTAAAATGCCATAGGGGGAAAGAGTTATGAAAATGCCCCCACTCTTAGAGGGCATTTCAAGACACATTTAATTTTATTTTTATTAATTTATTTGTTTTTGTGATGGGGTATAGGCCTCCAAAGTCTCTTGGGAGGATAATGAGCTCCTCTAGCTTCCCACAGTTGCTGCCCACCCTGCTATACAGCCATTACTCTGATGCTACTTAATATTTTTATTTACTGGATAATTTAGAATTAATGTATAAATTTGGGGGGAGGTGGGACTCTAGTTGAGTGTCATTGAAAAATGCAAACAGAAACCTAGTATACTCCCTTACACATGACTGTCTTGTGAGCAACCAATATAGTGTCACTTGAAGCTATCATTTTGCAGCTGAATTCTATAAAGGGAGTCCCACATCTTTTCACAAATGTGTGGACAGTTTCTCATTCATTGGTGTTTAAAACAGAGAAATTGCCATCACACATTACCTTTGCACAAGGTTTTCCAGGAGGTTCTTTTCAGTGCATCAGTGATATTCTTCCCTGCCTGTATAGCTAAACACATAAGGATTGGGTGATGTTATCGCCATACCTGCTAAAGACAATATCCCAGAGTTTTCATCTGGGAGGGCCTGTCTCCCCTATACCACTGCTGAAAAGGCTTCCTACCTAGTGCGGCTAGAAATACATCTCTCAAGTTAACACGATGTGTCTTTACCCAGAGAATGAAAGCAATGAATTAAAAGTAATGCCGTTATCTACTCGTAACTACTTTTATGTGTTAATGAGGGTGTAAAGAAGCGACATTTCAAAACTTAGGTAATGAGTAAGAGGAAAGTTACTTTACTGGAGTAATTAAAAGCAATTTTTAGCTACTCTCCTTCTTCTCCCTGTCAGTACATACAATAGCAATTGTATTCCACTGTTACCCTGTGAATTGGGGGTCCCGGGAGGGGCGCCCAAATAACCAAACAAACCTAGCAAGATGGGGAAGATAGCTGGAGCACTCTCTTGGCTAACGAGAGGCAGGGTAACACAGCAGGATCTTTCACTCTATGTCTACAGCGTCAGGTCAGTGAGGAGGCAAATAGTTCAAACAACAATTAGATTTATTAAACAGTTATTAAAGAAAAGCACAAACACACTCCTAACTAGAAAAGGAACATAGAGTTCAAGGGGAATGGGTGATGCGCCACCTGTCCTGCAGTCCTGGGGAAGCCAATTGTAGAAGAGGAAACCCGGCGTGGCGGCCGAGGGGAATCTGCTGAACCGAGCAGCAGCAAGGCAGAGTAGAAGTCCAAGTGATCCGGCGAGAGTTCCCAAAGAGCTCTCAGAGCGGGGGATATTTATTGGGGAAAGAACGACCGCAGGCTAGTCTGGTCTTGGGCAAAAACAATAAGTTTTGGGTTGGAGACAAAGCCTCTGAAAGGTCAGAATATGCATGATTGAGTTAAAGTCCGAACTGACAATGGTATGGCCGATATGAAGATGCGGCTAGCCCGGCGGTTAAGTACCTAGCTCGCTAGGGTGTCCCTTTGTGGTAGCGTGCATTTGTAACGAAGGTGTTTGTTTCGGGAGGTCCCTTAAAGCAGATCTGGCAATATCTAGCTTGGTTTGGTGGGAGCAGCAAGTAGTAGCCATGCCTAGATTTGCGCTTGTTCGGCGGGCCTCACAAACACTTGGCTGGTGGCAGAGTAGGGCCGAACTGCGATATCAAAATGATATCTTTGGTTCACCAAAGGCCAGGCCAGTACACGGTGATAATACAACCATCTGAGAGCTTGGAAAAATAGATTTACATAAAAATCAACTGGTTATACTATAGATACTAAAGAACAGAACTAAAGGAAACTAGCTTTTGTACAATTTTTGTAAGTTACCACTTTATTTTCCTATACTTCAAATCACTCAGATAGTTACTTTCAGTTACTTTTAAGAAAATGGAATATTCAAAGTTAGGGATGTAAATCCCCAACTATTTCACATTCCCATGCTATGGTAAAACTAATATAGCTTCTTTCCTGCTGCAGGGAAAAATGAGTATTTCCCCACAGAATGATCCCCATCACTCAAAAGTCTGGAAGTATTTTGGGAAGGTGGTTCATGGAGAATTATGTGGTGTATGGAGAGAGCGGGCACCAGCTGCACTCCCACAGACAATCCCCTGAACATTTGATATATAGGCCCCTCGCCTCAAATTACACACCAAATGCTGTGGGGACCAGCAGCCATTATGAGATGTGGATGGGTTTGGGAGCTTCCACAAGATTTCACTGGGATCCAGGGATCTCACAAGAAATCCTCCTCTCCTGAGATTGCAGGTGGTTCACATCCTGTGTTCCCAGATGGTCTTGCATGGCCCAGCAAGCAGTAAGGTTAAAGTCAAGAGCTCTCAGGACAAAACAGGTAGTCAGACAAATCTGCCAATAACACAGATACTTTGGGAACCTCAAATACTGGTGCAGATCCACAAAAGTCTAGCCAGTCAATTATTCTTCCCTATGGGGTTTCCCAACTGTTCAAAGTTACATCAGATGTTACAGATACACCACAAGGGAATAGAATTATTTCTTATCAAGATACAACTGCAATGTAGTTAAACTTTTGCCAGAAAAAAAGGAATGAATTAAAAGTAAGTACTTATCTGTAACTAGTTACTTCTAAGTTCTGCATTATCTTGCATTCTTTTGAATCATGCTTGGGTATAAAGAAAGACAAATGAGTTATTCTTCTTTGTAGAGTTTTAATAAGTAATAGAGAATATTTGTCTTCCCAGTCTTGTTTATCATCTTTCACAATAAATGGGCACACATAACTATCAAATGAAGGCTCGTTCTGCCTGTCATTTACATGGCTTTGTTTCTAAAACCATGTTTTCACTCCTCGGTGTGGCTCTTGAGTATTCTATCCTATATTAAAATCAATCTCTTCACATTAGTTGCTTTGCTAAGAGAAATTATATAAGAGAAATTGTGTAATTATAGTTACACAGACATAATTATATAACAATTATATAAGAAAATATCCCCTTTTCTACAACATTCTGCAGATAGTTTTTGAATTATATTGCTTCTGGTTCTCTTCTCCACCCTATTCCCCCTAATTAAAGGAACTCTTTAATCTGAAATTTCTTTTACTTAGCGTATCTTTCCAGAAAAATATTGGCCTAAATTCAACACTGTACTGCTGTTACTAGAAAATCCTTCACTTCTCCTTTTAAGTCTTTGGTTCACCTAAACTTAGCTCCAAAGGAGTTTTCAGTCCCCTAGAGCCAGTATTGGTGACACAGAGGTTGTTGCAGTGGGGAGGGATTACCCCCACACATTTCCACTGGATTCTGCTGCTCTGCCAGCAAAAGTTCAGTGCTACATAACTGTTCATTGTGTGGAACGGTACAGCAAATATTTCTGAGCACTCTAGCAGGGTGCTGTTTCTCTTGTGTTTGTCTCATATAGTTCTAAAGCATGTTAATTCTTAGGAAAACTCAAAAAAGCTCTGGGGCTACCAACTTTATGTCCCCCTCCGTTTTTTTTTTATCCACTCTCAACTCCCTTGTTGCTACTTCCTTTATTGATTTCTCCTTCAATGGAATCCCTGACTTCCCCTTTGCCCTTTCCTCCCATTAGTGGTTTATTCCTCTTTATTCAAACTCTCTCTCTCAAGTTAACTTGCCTGTCAGCAATTTCAGTACAAAAGTAGCATTTATTTATATATTTTATAAATGTATATACTGCCCTTCAGCCATACTTCCAGGACAACTTCTACAAAAATAAGACAGAACAAAAACACAGTCTACAAAAACAGAATCACAACAAGAACCACTGCAGCAGTTAACATGGTGGTTTCACTCCATTATAGTGAGACAATACTATATAGCCATAATGGAAAGAAGATTTTTTTTTTAAGTAAGGTAGGAAAAATTGAGAACATTGGCACATACTATGCAACACATATATCCTACTGTGACAGAGTCAAAGAAAAATAAAAGACAAATATGCAGGCACAGTTAAAGATATTTCAGTTGTACTCATACTAAGGGTGTGAAAAATATTTGCAAAATATCTATTTCTTGATAAGTGAAGCTATCTGGATATGTCAAGACAGTCTGCTGAGAAACAAGGCAGGCTCTGTGGGATTTCCTGCCTCCACTGTGGAGACATCCTGGGTGAGACTTCCTTAATTTGCACACAGACAGACAGACAGACAGACAGACACACACACACACACACACACATAACAGAGAGAAAGCAAAAAAAAAGGACAATCTTTCCTTTTCTGAAACAAAGCTCATGAAACAAGCACAGATTGTCTGGCTGATCAGAAAGATGCAGATGACCCATCCAATACTTCTACTTTTAGTTTACCTATAAAATCCAGTCAGTATACACATTTTATGCAATTTATGGTAAAATCATTTTTTATAACTAAGCAAATGCTTACAGACACCAACACACATCTCATCCATCTTACAGGCATTGAGAAACAATTTGTGGCTTTTTGTTCTTATATTCCAGAACAGGAGAAATGAGCCCTGACATCCCTAAAGTGGGTAACTAGGGTGACCCACGGGCATCTTTTATGTCCATTGAACTCACTGGAGGTTACACAAATTGTCAGAAATGCCAGGAGAAAATAAAGAAGTGTCTGGAAATCCAATTCTGGTTCTCAACAGAGAGAGAAAGAGTAGCAGGAAGAGTATACTATTTTTTAAATGTTGAATAGTGTTGAAGAAAGGATTGCAACCTATTTAATGTGTGAATTTCCACTCCTAGAGACTTCCTAGGTCTGAGAGAGAAGGTCTGGGACACTGGGGAATGTTAGTGGCTGCAAAACCAGCACTGAGGGATGGCACATGATACTCGGGCCACACTTCACACATCCCAATGTAAGCAGTCATATACAATAAATATGAGCTTGCCCCAGTCAAACTGACAAATTTAAGGAATTTCAGGAAGGACATCCATAAACTGAAAGCCTTGCTTAGGTAAAGAGTGGAGCTACGTGAGACACTGGAACTTAAGATACACACTCTCTGCCCAGGTTTCAAGCATCCAACCCTTGTGTTATCTGCACCACATTAAACAAGCCATAATATTTTTTTTGCAATAAATAATAATGTTTATTAGTTTCCACTTGGGGAAAAAAAACAAGGAAATGAATGTAACTCTTAAAAAACAACAACAAGAAAAATCTTGTAAAATCAGATTGTATCATGAACAAAATATGATAATAGTAACAAAGGATGAGTAGAACTGCAGTTAAGACTAATTACAGCATAATCTGAGTCCTACTTACCCTAATGGTTCTTACTGCTGCCTTAACTCCTGTTAAGGGCTGCTATCTCTAAGAATTTCTACCAGCTGTATTCACAAAATTCAACTTTCAGATTTGAAAAGAAGAAAACTTGTTGGTTGATTGCACCCATAGTAGCCTCTACAGTGGCTTAAGCTGCAGATATACCTATGTATTTTCCAAACTCACCTTGTTGATTTTACCTGCCAAACCACAACATACTATTTTAGCAATACAATTAATGAATAGGAAACAACAGTGTGGTTAATGGGAAATGCAAAGAGGTACCAAATCTTTATGTTCTACTCCCCAAAACAATCATTGTGCTCATATATTATGCTTCATAAGATTAAAATGCTTCTGAACCCTTAAATATCTTTGTTAACTTCCAGTGTTAGACTCTTGTGCTAAATTCCCTTGCCCATGCTAATTAAAAAATAAGGTTTACACCTTATGTTGGATGACTGGATTTCCACTCATGCTATAGAAACTTCCTGTACTTTCCTCCTCCCTATACACCCCAATCTTTCCCACCAACAGTTGGAGAGCTTTAGACAGCTGGCTCCAGAGGTAGAAATATATGCCTGCTGAGCTGTGGTGGCTTGGAGGGGTGAGCCTGTCAGGGCAACTGGCCTCTCTGTAGCTCTCAGTACTAGAAGAAGTTACTGGAAGAGTGGGTGACTATGTGAGCATTTTAGATCAAGTAAGGGGCTCTTTGGCCAATCCCTGTTGTCCATATTTTTCAATTCTGCAGAGGTTTAGCTTCGCAATCCATTTGGACTAGACTATCAGAGATGGCCTTTGCTGCTAGGGCACAAGGGTATCAGGACAACATGGCCAAGTTTAGGATTTGCAAGGTGTTAGAGGGAAGGTCTCTGGAGAGGGGTAGGGTGTCTGATCAGTGTAGACAATTATCGCCTTATGTCCTTCAATGATTGGGGTGTATATGGTCAGCCATTTGCTCTTCTGATTATGAGACTATTTTGTTTCAAGGAGTGTCTTTGATTCTCCCCCCTCCTTTTGGCACCTTGAGGTTAGTTAGCTGTCTAGAGGGCACCCATCAAGTAGGGCATGGCAGCTGAGCAATTTGATGCTTTCTGGTCAACTGGCTATATTGCTGATCTGTACCTCTAAGACGGATCAGAGGAGGAGAGGGGAGAAATGAACATTGGGACTTTGTAATGATATGGCTTTATGCCTGGTTCATGAATTACAGAATTATGTGAGGGTTAGAGGACCTAGGCCAGATCCTTTATTTTGCCACACTGACCTTTCACCCGTCACCAAATACTCCTTTTGATCTGTTACCTCCAAGGCTTGCAACACTTAGGTCTTCCAAGGTTTAAATATGGGACCCATTCATTTTGGACGAGGGTAGCTTCTATGGCTTTTGCCATGGGCATGACAGCAATCTAGTACATTGAATGTTGGGAATCCCATGCTTATAAGAAATATGTCAGATTTCTCAGTTCATCAAATGCATGGTTCCATTTTGTAATGTTGTATTTTACAGGCTTTAGGTTTTGTCTGGAGATGCAGGGATCCTGATCTGTGGCCACAGTATGGTTCACTGTGTGATATGCTAGGCCTGAAACAGTTATTTTGACATTTAATCTGGGCTGAGTGACTAGGCAACATTGGAATCCTCAGGAAAATATGCTTTGGGTGACATGGCTTGTCACCTCTATTGTGGGGAAGTGCAAGGGGCCTCCTCCTCACATTTTGGTCATTCATCTGGGAGTGAATGATCCAGGTTTGTTGAAGTGCAAAGTCCTTATCCTTCAGGCTGTGCATGACTTTCAGGTCATACAAACTAGATGGCTAGGAATAGTAGCCTTGCCAACTCTGTCCAAGTAAGAGTGACCCCTAAATGCATTGATACCGGCTGCCAAAGGGTAAATAGGGAAATCTGTAATGCTCTAAACAGGGGGCTGGGCCACTTCCTCCCTCATCCTAATATAGTATTTCAGTGCCCTGAGCTCTACAGAGCAGACATCATACAATTATCTGTGGAGGGAATAGGTTGTTCCTGGGAGACTTGCAATAAAGAGCAAAGGACCTTTTAGCCAGCTTGATGGGGAAAAGGGATTAGGCAGATACTTGTCGCTTGTCCACGGCCAGTAGTAGGAGGGGGAATAAGAGTTATGGTGTACACCTTGGCATCCATTTGGTGAAGGGCGGGCTCTGGTACTGCCTTTTTAGGTTCTCAGACCTGGCGACTGGGGAAGGAGACTACCCTCAAGGTTGAAAGGCTTTGCCCTCCCTTAAGTCCTGCAACTTGAGGCAGGGGGTTCCATCTGTCTCCCAGTAGATAGCCAGACAGTGAGCAATCCAATGCTAATTGGGCTGCTAATGGATTGCCCTTGGGACTCAAGTGGTTTACCCAGGGGAAGCTAGGGGAGGAAGTCATGGAGCGATGCCTGCCCTCAGCTGTTCCTGTACTAGGTTTCTCCCTCCCACACACTTTTCTAGGTTCAACTCAGTTTAAAAAGGTTCTATTTAATGCAGTTCTTTGTGTCCGGTCTCATTATTCCATGGTGGGTCAGTAATATGGGTCCAAACCTATGTGCCACACGGCACTGTGGGGGAGGACCCTTTTCTGACCTCTGATAGAGCAGATGTTGACAACATCAGGTACAACTTTGGTGATGTCAGGCACAATATGCCTTGACACCAGGAATTTGGGCGCAGAGCTAGGGGGTTTATGAGCTCCATTCACTCCTTTGTTTCCTTTTGAAACAACGCTTTGACCCACCTTCCCACCTCCAATAAGTTGTGACCTTTCCTGGTTCCTTTAGGGTATTGTTGTCCCTTTTACCTTTTTGTCCCCTACCCAACACTTTATTTGGGGGACTGTGTCAATTGGCTTTAGGTGGTATCATTAAATAGATGGTCACTTGGCAGGGAAAAATAAGAAATATGATGAACACCTTGGTAAACCCTTTTAGTGAAGGAGGGTCTCTGGAACTGTCTCTTTAGGTCCTCAGACTCATTCCTTGGGGATGGCCTGGGCCTTTTTATCACTTAAGTCCTGCAATTTAGGAGTGGAGTCCTTGGATCTGCCTTCCAGTAAATGGCCAGATAAGGAGCAACCCAGTTCATATAGTGACACCTGGCCTCAGTTGATCCCACATTAGGTTACTTCCCCCTCTTGCACCTTTCCAGATTCAACTCAGTTTAAATAGGTTAAATAAAGTAGCCCTTCCCAACCCAGTTCTCCGTGTCTGGTCACATTATTCTGTGATTGCTCAGCAAATAAACTGAAAGGCTTGCTTAGGTAAAGAGTGGGGCTACATCCTTGTGTTATCTGCATCACATTAAATAAGGGTGAGGACGAATGACTGTTACTCAGTGAGCTCCCCCTACCCCTACTGTATGTGGCTATTTTTTGTGTGAAATAGGAATTTCAAGGAAGCCACAATATTTTTGGAGCAAATAATTGCTTTTATTGGTTTTCACTTGAGGAAAAAACATGGAAATGAATGTAACTCTTAAAAAAATAAAGAGAAGAAGAAAACCTTGTAAAATCAGATTGTACCATGAATAAAATACGATAATAGTATTGAAGGATGAGCAGAACTGCAGTTAAGGCTAATTACAGCAGGATCTGAATCCTACTTAGCCCACTGGTTGTTACTCCTGGCTTATGGTGTTAAGGGCTGCTATCTCCATGAAATTCTACCAATTGTAGTCACAAAAGTCAACTTTCACATTTGGAAAAAAGATATGTTAGCTGACTGCACCCATGCTAGTCTCTACAGTGGCTTAAACTGCAGACATACCTATGTGTTTTCCAATCTCACCTTGTTGATCTTACTTGCCAAACCACAACATACTATTTTAGCAATATAATTAATGAACAGGATACAACAGTGTGGTTAATGGGAAATGCAACGTGGTACAGGTATGGCTATTAAATCCTCATGTTGTACTTCCCAAAACCATCACTTTGCTCATATATTCTGCTTCATAAGATTAAAATGCTTGTGAACTCATTTAACTATCTTTGCTAACTGCC
>CAOKZL010004521.1:0-27068 GCA_948472985.1 Iguana delicatissima
GGAGGGAGCTGCGGGACCTCAAGAGACAGATGAGGAGGGGCAACCTCCTATAATGTTTTTTGACCTTTGTTTTCTGTTTTTCTGTTATGTTGGGTGATAATTTTATCTAGTTATTTAATAAAATATATTTCTCTAAGCTTTCCTGTGACTTGTTTTCAATGGTTGCATATAACCAGTTCACCCTTGGAAGCAGTCTACAGTTTGACCTGCATCCACCCGCCATAGCAAGGCAGGTGTGGAAAGCACTTGAAGATCATGTGAACAGGCCCCAAATCCCATGCTAACCTGGAATGCTAAGCAGGGTGCGTTAGGATTTAAACCTGGATGGGAGACCACCACTGAAATCCATTTTGGAGAACTGGATGGAGGTTTTTCACCACGGAGTGTTCCTTGTCTGATCCCTCTCTCAGCCTCGAAGGACGGGCCACCGGGGATCCACCTGCGAGGAAATAGTGGGTTTTGGGGAGGCTGGTCATCTTTCTGTCCGGAGCACCCTCCTCCCCATCCAGATAGACCGCGTCCCTGTCGTGGCCCCCACCAACCGCCCACCAATCAGGCTCTAGTTCTGTTGGAGCAAGGGATGTCAGTCGGGTCACACTCTCTCGGCCTCAAGTGACACCAACTGCAAATCAATCACGCCGTTCAGGGAGATAACTGGTCGGGCTGAATGCATGGGGTTTGCAGGCCCCCCAGCTAGCCACCCCTCCACACTCATTTCGGTCCATTCTGCCCAATGCAGGACATGGCCCCCTGCCCCGTTTTCCCTCATGTTCTGGGCAGCATTTCCGGGGGACAGTCAGGGTAGCCCCACGACGCTTTTTCAACGTGAAGGCGAGGCTTTCCGTGGCCCCCCTTGCCCCCCGGCTCACACATGCAGCGGTTTGTGGTGGGTTGCGAAATGGCGGTGTCACTAGAGGCGACTTCCCAAGAAATTCCCCACCCCCACCCCCATCCCCGGATAGGCCACTCCAGATGAAGGCAATAAATCCACAGTCCCCCTGAAGCTCCAATATCCCCACGGAAACATCAAAAGGCGATTTTAAGATGGACTGTAAATAAATAATTCCAATTTAGCGTACCTGCAATGCTTTTTTCTTTTTCCTGCTGTGGGCTCTCGCTAGCGAGGATTAAAAAACGGCGCTGTTCGGCTCTTTGTGGGGCGGGCCAACCGCCGAAGCTGTCCACGCCCACGGCCCGCCCCCCGTTCATCTCAGGGGCGAATCAGCGCGTATCTGCGCTTCCACACAAGTGAGCAAGAACGTGATTGCGCGGATCAGGGGGAAAAGAAACACTTTTTTCCCGGTTTTTAAAAAGCACGTGCAAGCACAGCTGGAGACGTTTCTGAACGGATTGACGTGTGGAACTTGGAAATTAAAGACGACTCAGCGCACTTTAAGGTATGGAAGACCTCCGTCAGATATCGCGCTACACTGCGCTAAAACGTTTTATTACCCCCGTGTGGAAAGGGCCTTAGTGTCTTCACATCTCAAGACACTCTCTTATGAAAATGGCCAACTGCTGTTTGTAGTTCTGGCCTTTTTTTAATGCAATATTTATCTTCACAAAAATTTTAGTACTTTGTCAAAAACTGTGGTCTTTTGTGCAAGAACCTTGGTCTTTTGTGTGTAAAAAGATTTTTGCCCAGAAACAAGCAGCTAAGATTGTGCATGACAGAGGTAGTGCTATGACAAAGCTCTGTTATTGTAGCTACAACTCCTGATTTGAACTACCTTAGAATTTGTATCCTGATTTGAACTCTGCAAACCTACCCTAGAAGTTAGGCAGCTGCACTGACTAAAGGAGTTCTTTCACACCTGCTTGTCACACCACACATCACTGAGGGAGAGAACTGGACATACCACTATTCAGTGTCCTGCTTTCCAGTGCCTCAGACCTTTTTCAGTTGGCAGAGCTGCCTGGCTTCTAAGTTGGCTGGGTGGAGGCATTCACAATCATTGCAATGGTACCATGACCCTCTAAATGTGAACTGCAATATTTACGAAGCTGTAAATCTGGCATAGAGGAAGGAGCCATGAAAACTTGAGGAAGGAAAATGAACAATTTAAGATACACAGATGACACCATACAACAAGCAGAAAGATTGACTGTTGAAGAAAGTCATGGAAGAAAGTGCGAAGACAGGTTTACATCTGAACACTAAAAAAACAAAAATAATGACTACAGAGGATTTATATAACTTTAAAGTAGGCAATGAATACATTGAAATAGTTCAAGATTTTCTGTGCTTTGGCTCAGTCATTGATCAGAATGGAGATTGTTGCCCAGAAATCAGAAAAAAGGCAGGGACTTGGAAAGGCAGCCATGAAGAAATTAGGCAAGATCCTGAAATGTAAAGATATATTGTTGAATACTAAAGTCAGGATTGTCAATGCTATTGTATTTCCAATTTCTATGTATTGTTGTGAAAACGAGACAGTGAAGAAAGCTGATAGAAAGAAAATCGACTCATTTGAAATGTGGTACTGGAAGAGAGTTGTACTGACACCATGGACTGCCAAAAAGACAAATGAATGGGTTGTAGAACAAATCAAGCCTGAACTCTGACTAATTTGAGACTGTCATACATTGGACATATCATAACAAGGCATGACCCATTTATTGCTGTGTGCCTTTCAGTCATTTCCAACCTATGACAACCCTGAGGCAACCCTATCACAGGGATTTCTTGGCAAGATTTGTTCAAAGGGGGTTTGCCTTTGCCTTCCTCTGAGGATGAGTGAATGTGACTTGCCCAAGATCACCCAATGAATTTCCAAGGTTGAGCAGGGATTTGAACACTTGTCTCACAGACTCCTAGTCCAAAATTTAACCACAACACTGTGCTGGCATTATTAGTTTCTAAAGGAACCACAGGCAATCTGCACACCAGATCTTTTGTCCAGCATCACACCTTGACAGTTAATGCACTATAGTTCCAATTTTATGTGAAACATTGAAGGGATACAAACCCCAATTCAAAATTCACTTTAAAAAAAGAGGGGGGGGGGGAATCTTGTTAAATTAAAAATATGATGAACTTTCCCCCTTGTTTTTTCAAAAAGTTTAATAAATTAACAGAATACCACCATCAATACATTATTTCTACATTCTGCACTAAGCACTTGATATAGCTCTAAATTACTCTCAGTGTATTGCTGAGCAATCATAATTTCCCAGTATCTCTTTAACCTAGGGGTGGGCAACTGGTGAGAGGAAAGGGATTATTCCCCCACTGCACTCCCTCAATAGGCCCCATTGTCATGTCTCGACTTGCCCAAAGTGACATTGTGTCACTTCTGGACATGATTTTGGACAATTTTCGGCCCTCTTTTTGTTTTTCAGGATCTAAGGGAGGTAGAAATAAACCACCACATTTGCAGCCAATCGTGAATCAGTTTGGATGGTTTTGGAGCAGAAAAATTGTCTAAAAATTGGCATTTTTAAGAAAATGGGTCTGGGAGCTATGGGGATTTCAGGGGCTGTGCTTTGGGGCCCAAGGTTTATACATAAGCTGCACATCACACTTTGTACATGCCTGCTTTAACCAAACATTCCCTTTGCTATAATTCAAAAAAGAGAAGACCAGAATGTTTCAGTAGGTACCTGCAAGCCCCCAAAGATGCTTGAGGTTGCTCTTAAGTAACCTCAAGATGCCCCAGTTTTTTGTCTACATGTGTTTAGATACTACTGGCTTGCTACTGTAGGGGTGTTTTTTTATTATTATTATTTTTATAAAAACAAGCATACAAATAAAACATTCCTCATTTTTTATCATACATAAATTCTCTTCCACCATCTTATATACCATTTATAAAAAAAAAAGAAAAACAAAAAGCAAAAAGCAAAAAAAAACATTATTACAATTTCAAACTAACTAATCCATTATATTAGTTGAAGATATTACTTTTTGACTAGTACAAATACTAATTCTACTCTCTATACCTACTTACCCTCCTTCCCTTATTCTGTACATATTTTGAGGATGGTTATACTTTAAAGTACTGTAAAGTACTGTAGGGGTGTTTTAAGGACTAGCAAGGTAATGTCTCTGAGATATGTTCAGAAGCTGTAAAATTATTATTTGATCATTAATTGGTACAAATGACAAAAGTTTCTGTAACTGTGCCTGGAAAAATTCCAGCATTTGTATAAAGCTAAGGATTAATCAGAAGATCTGAGCAACAAAACAGTGCTGTTGTATGGATTTCTCAACCTAATTCTGGGACATATCTCTGCACAGAACGCATGTACTCATTGCAAGGGTATTTCCATCTCTGACTGTGGGGTTTGAATTACAGACATTGTGTTATGATGCCACCTAAAGGTTTGATCAAGCAAGACACTATAAAAAACATATGCAGAGGTAGTTGTGTTGGCCATCCAGAAAAATACAACAAATTCCAAAATCCAGAAAACAGTGATACCTTTATTAGGACATAAATCCAGGCAATAAAATTGCAACTCTGTTAGCAACAGACTTTATGGCCTTACCAGTTCCAAGATAGCCAATGAGGGGAGTGACCTCCGCTCGCATTCATATCCCTCCAGGCCATCTTGACTGATAACAAAAGCAACATCTTAAGACAAAATATAGGCCTGTAACTCCAACATTTTTTCCCTTTCCTGTATGTTTTCCAACACTCTTGCCTGAGAAAGAAGCCAGTGGAGCTTTGAAAGCGTGTGTGATGTATTTTGTGCTTTTTAGTCAGCCCAGTAAAAGAATTACTGTTTTATGGGTTTTGGAATTTGTTGTATTTTGCTGTATGGCCAGCATGGCTACCTTTGATATGTTTCCTGGGTCTGATGATACTGAATTGAGTTGGAACAGGGAAATCCTAAAGAAAGAAGAGGAAGCCAATGAACTAAGACTTAGCTCTCTGAGGTTTCTACCACCAACAAAGGTACAGCTTTTTTGTTGGAACAATATTTGGCAAGTTTTACCTATAAAGCACCAAAATGTTTTTGCAGATGCAACTGTGTAGATGCTTCTTAAGAAATTCAGTGCTCTCTGTGTAAGAAAGGGGTGGGTAGCCTCATTCACGACAGAAACAACCTGGATCACAAGGGAAGCTTCTGTTGCTAGTGGAGTTGAAATTTTATTGTGGGGATTTTATGGCGGTTTGTTGCCCAATTGGGTCAAAGAGGGGAGTGGCTTCTGCTTGCACTGATATCCCTCCACAGCACTGTAACTGACATCAAAAGTAATATCTTAAGATAAAATGTTGACCTGTGACTCTAAAAATCATCATTTTTTAATTCTTCACCTGTTTGATTTTTTTAACATTTTTGCCTGGTGAGGAAGTCAGTGGAGCTTCAAAAGCTTGCATGATGTGTTTGTGCTTTTTAGTTGAAGCAATAAAAGCATCGCTGTTTTGTGGACTTTGGAATTTATTGTACTTTACACTGCGGAAATTGTAGGAAACTACAGTTTCTCAGCAACATGCATTTTTCACTGAGGGGAATGGCCAATAGGAAGGATAACTGAAAATTAACTGTATACAGCAGCCAATGTGGAGCTTACAGTAACAGACAGATGTGGGGACTGCACTTTAGACTAAATGGTATATTAAATGAAGAGAATGCATCTTAAAGTTACAGGCCTGAATCCCACTGTTAGTTCCAGCTACAGCAGACCTGTTGCATGAATGTGGATTTGGTTAAGCTGACACTTAAGTCCTGTTGTTTCAAGTGGTCTACTCTGATTGATTTTTTTTTTTTTAAAAAAAACAAAACTCCCAAGTAAGTGTTTGAGGACCTGATATGGACTGCTGTATGTGGGTAGGAGAACTCAAACCTTTCCACTTGTTCAGTTTTACCCTAAATAACTCCTTGACAGTGGATAAGGGAGGGACAACTCATTGGCAAGAAGAGGTCTTGCATCCATAAAGTCAGGGTTGATTCTCAGGCCATTTCTGCCCTACACACTTGTAATACTATTATTCCACTTTCAACATCCTGTGGAATTCTGGGGTTTGTAGCTTACTGAGGCCAAAGAGCTCTTCGGCTGAGAATCCTAAAGGCCCCTCCCTAAACTGCAAACCCCAGGCTTCTATAGAAGGCTGAAAGTGGAATAACAGCACTATAGCTGTGTAGTGCAGAAATGACCATAGTTTACTTTCTGAACTTGGATATACCTCTTGCTCCGCTGGTCTCTATGGACTGCTGCAGCAAGCCTAAGCTCTGTATCTCAACTGAAATTAACTAATTAATGAATTGTAACTCTTTCCTGTGGGATTCCCTGCCTCTTTTCATTGACCTTCTCTGACTCGCAGTGAAATCAAGATAGTTGAGGCAATGGAGCTTGTAAAAAAGAAAAAGCAGCTTTGCTAAACTGGTTGATATATTCATCATCATCATCATCATCAGTTTTGCTGAAATGGTTAATCACAGCTTTGCTGAAAGAGTCAATATTAAAAGTGCAAAAGACAGGTTCACAGAAAGGGCATGAAAAGAGAGAAATGAGCCAACAATTAACTAAACATGGAATGAGCAGTAGACTAACAGCTGCCTAGGCCAGTAATGAGCAGGAAGGGTTTGGTCAGTCTCTAACAAGGAAGATCAAAAGAGTTCTTAGAAAATAAAGTCGAGAAAAGCGAGACTGATATAGACTAATGAGAGCATACAAAGTGTCAATATGACCTGGCACAGGTAACAGGTATGCGCTAAAGAAAGACAGATGTGCCAGGTAAGGCACTTGTGAACTGACCAATCAGGTTTGATTCTGGGGAACCAATCAAGTAGTAAACTTGTAAACTAAACTAAACTTGTAACCTGTCACGCCCTGCTTTCAGGACCTAGACATAGGCCCTTTCTGCATGATGGGGCTCAGCGGTGTCCTTTCGTTGCAGTCCCACAGGGAGGGAAAGCATGCCAGGAACACTCCCCTCCGCATCTCACTCAGTCGCTGTGGAGGGGAGCACTCTGGCCCTACCTCTTCTTTTCTGCAGCACAGCCGGGCATCTGCCATTGCTGCACTGGGGAGGGAGGTGTTGCCAGCGTGCCTCCGCCCTTCTGCATGGCCAGGAAAGGTGGCAGCGTGATGCGAGGGTAAGTGTCAAATAGATATTTTCCGTTTTACATGTACCGTGCTCGTGCGACATGCGGGAGCAAGATGGCAGCAGGACCGCAATGATGTGTGGATGCACGTCTTGCAGAGCATTGCCATCATGCCTCCACGGCGTGGCAGCCACGCGATGTGGAAAGGACCATAGACTCTGACTCAGAGACTGAAACAGTGGAAACAGTACCACTGACCCCAGAGACAGAACAGGGGGCAGTGCCAGCCCTAACAGAGAGCCCAGGTCCCTCCGACACAGAATATAACTCACCTTTACCCACCTTTGCTGAGTGTAGAAACCAAAAGGAAAATGTACCCAGATTTCAATGAATTTGTAGTAGACAGCAGTTAATTAGGCACCAGTTGTGCTGATCTGTGAACCTATAAAAGCACAACCCTTCCCCTTCAGAACTTCTGGTTATTAACTGACCATTTCTCCTGCCTCCTCTCTGGCCTTTGCCTTAGGATTGTATTGACTGTGCTTTGGTTTATGGATATTGCTGGGAATGTTGTTATGCTTTGTATTTGTTTCAGGTCTGTTTTCCTACTAGATTAAAATAAGGAATCGCATTGTGAGACTGAGGCTCGCTGCTTGCTGCTGGCTCTTATCAGTTGTTCTTTGGCTTGCTGCCTGGACTGAGAGTGGACATAACCAATCAAGTAATGCTGGTACAATTGTATTTACAAGATTGCAAACCCTTTGTTTGGGTTCTGGATTTGCCCAAGAGCCCAGAACCTTTACTGTGCAGTAAATCAATAAAGGCTTTTGTTGAAAGACACTCGACTGGTGATCAGACTTTTGAGTGTGCCAGGCACGAACCTAGAAGGGTCTTTGCCTGTTTGGTGTGACGCATTGATTCTTCTTTTACGCTCAGATGCAATAGAAGAATTTGTATGTACATTAAGAGACCACTGGGAAGCAGACAATATCCCTTTCATCACGCACTCTAGGCTGGCATCTACTCTTATGGATACTGGAGAAATCCAGAAATAATCCTTTTGTTGTTGGATGTTTGTTGTTCCAGCAAACCAAAACTTCAGTACAGCTGGATGGATGAGTGCCTGTGGGATCTGTGGGCAGGCAGACCTAATTGCCAATCATATACAGAAACCTAAATGAGCGGTTGGGAGGAACACAAAAGCATTTTGCTTGCAAAATTTTCTGTATCTTTGTGCAGATTCTCCTACCCATCAATGTCCTGCCAAAGAGTTAAGTATTTACCCTGCCCTTTCCTCTTCTCCCTCCCCGCTTGCCTCTGAAATCGCTTTCCTGGCCAACATACACTCCTATCCTATCCTATCCTATCCTGTCCTGTCCTGTCCTGTCCTGTCCCAAACCCTTCACTTCAACAAATTCCTCTACTCTGGTGATTGGATAGATGGTGGACAAACAAATTGTTATTGCCAGTGGATTTTTTTTTGTGCTTTTGGGGTTGCAATCATAGAATAATAGAATCATAAAGTTGGAAGAGACCATAAGGGCTGTCTGTGCCAAGCTGCCATGCAGGAATACACAATCAAAGCACCTCTGACAGATGGCCATCCAGGTGCTGTTTAAGAGCCTCCAAAGAAGGAGATACTACTGCAATCTAAGGCAATGTATCCCACTGTCAAACTGTTCTTACCATCAGGAAGTTCTTCCTAATGTTTAGATGGAATCTCTTTTTCTGTAGTTTGAAGCCATTGCTCCATGTCCTAGTCTCTGGAGCAGCAGAAAACAAGCTTGCTCCATTTTCCATATGTCATCCTTTCAAATATTTAAACAGGGCTACCACGCTATCTCTTAACCTTGGCCCTTTTCGCATCTCCACTGTTTGCGTGACGGGGGAGGGCGGCTCGTGCGAGAAGCCTCACCCGAAACGCTGCCGCTTCCCTGCTTCTTCGTACTGCACCTGGCTTCCTGATGTTGCATCTGTCACTCTTCAGCTCCTCCCCTTCCTTCCGCAGTGCAGTCTGGGAGCTGTAGGCTGTGCTGGGGGAGGAAGCGCAGCACGGCCAGCTTGTTCAACGCACCGCATGGAGGTAAGTGTGTGAGGCCGCTGCGAGCATTGCATGAGCGTGCATTATTTTCAGCTTAAAGCCGAAAATAAAAAAATGTGTGGCCGCTCCGCTTGAGCCTCATGAGCGTCGCACGAGTGGGAGTGCGTCATACGGAGCGACGCTCCCACTCACATGAGGCTCAAGGGGCTCTCACGCAAAAGAAAAGCCATGCAAAAAGGGTCCTTCTCTTCTCCAGGCTAAACATACCCAGCTGCCTAAGCTGCTCTTCATCGGGTGTAGTTTCCTGTCCTTTTACCGTTTTGGTCACCCTTCTCTGGACATATTCCAGCTTGTCAATATCCTCCTTGAATAATTCTTGAATAATTGAGTAATTCAAGATGCAAACTCAGTCTCAATCACCTCGCCTTGGCCAATCCTTTTGCTTTAACTAAGGAGGGAATTAATATTCAATACTTCCTATTGTTTTAGCTGTTCTGTTTTAAACTTATATTGTAGGTTGCTTTGAGTCACATTTGGGAGAAAAAGAAAGATCGTAAATAAATAAATATCTTTTTGAATGCGTATTTATATAAAATCTGTATCTGTATTTTTCACTGCCATAGTATATTGTTTAATTAAGACATGATTCTCATTAAAAAAATAAAATGAAGAACTGAAAAGGATTTTTTTTTATGCTATGGGGGATGTCATATATTTAAACCAAGTGAAATGAGCAAAGGACTACTGTTCTCTCCACTACTCTTATTCCTATTTCTAGCAATACAACAATTGTATTTTATGTTATACCCAGGGAAAGTTTGCCCATGAAAACCTCATGCTGCTATAGGTAGATTCAGCCCTTTTTTTATAGGCAGGCAAGTGTCCTGTGCCCAGATGCAGCAAATCCCAGGACAGGCAAGCTGTAGAAGGGGCAAGCAGTTACAGGGGAGTCAAACCACTCCAGAACTTATATGGGTATTTGAGGGATTTCACTGGAGATAGAAGGAGACTCAGTAGCCAAGTCTCAGCCATTCCAGAATTAATCATGAGAAGCCAGCGATCACATTAACTGAAGCCTCAGAGGGAAAGATGAAAGGTACCACTTGAGCCCTGTCCAGAGGTAAAACATCCAAATAAATCCAAGAGTGTGAGAGCACTAAGAGAAATGTAAAGGGAGCTGTTGCATGAAAGAAGTACTTCCAGAAACTGCTGGGTAAATTATACCCCTCTGACTTTGAGATCCCAGGTGGTTAATTGCTCAGCAATTCTCATTGAAGCTTCTGGAAGAAGTGCTGAATCTTTTGATGCTACTGTTCTGCTTATCAAGGCAATGCAATGGTGGGGATGTTTCCTTGGTGTCCCTCTTGCTGAAGGTTCTCCTCAGCTGTATCTGCCCCTAGCTGCCCAGATTCTCGGAGAGAGCCAACCATGTAGGACCAGAGGCCTTTCTAGGTCTTATTCTTGTCTACCAGAGTTCTTGGATACCACAAGGTAAGTTATGACATCAGAGGCCTTGGAGATCTGTTGCACTGAATTCAACTGTCTTTTCAACTGCTCTTTTAGCATACACAAAACCATGGCATTCATCCTTTATTGATGTACTTAACCTTCTACATGTTCTCAAACATTTATATATGCAAGAATATGTACAAGAATCTGAAAAAAATCTACATCAAATCCATTGTCAGGGGGAAAATTGTGGAATGTCCTCCCTTTAGAAGTCTGAATAGTGGCAATGTTGGTTTCTTTCCAGTGCCAGGTCAAGATATGGATTTTTCTTCAAGCTTTTGGGACTTAATTTATCTTTAAACGTGTACCATCATTTTTACTCTTTTAAATTTCTTTTACTTTGAGCTGCTCCTGTTTAATTTATTTACTGATTTTAGTTTGCAATTATTTTAGTTGTTTTATATTGTTTTACTGGTTTGCCAGTCTGAGATCTCATGATAAAAGAGCAAGATATTTTAATTACTTATTTAAGTAATCAAATATTAAAAAGAGCTGCTAAAACCACTCAGTGGATGGCAGAATGAATGGCTGTATACATGCAACCAGGTCATCCACAGTAAAGATGAAGGGTGATTCCTACATCCCTAACTACAGATACTGATCTATAAAGGCACCATCCTACTTTTGGCCTTCTAGACGTCAGTTCCAAACTTCAACACTGCAAGTTCCAAAATCTCCAGATAGTTACACAAATGCATGTTGAAAACTAAATCTCCAGATAGTGCTACAAAGGTAACAGACTTGAAAAGGCCAGCAGATGCTATGTAGTCCTACATGATTACAAATCCATCTCAGAAGAATTAAAATCTTCTAGAGAAGTTTAATAATATTCATGTACAGTTCCCTCATGACAGCTAGCATGCTGCAATGATTTGAGCATTGGACTATGACCCTGGAGATCAGGGTTTAATGCCCCCCTCAGCCATGGAAACTCTGTGGGTGATCTTGGGTGCATTACATGCACTCTCAGCCCCAGAAAACCCTGTGATAGGGTTGCCTTAAGGTCGCCATAAGTGGGAAATGACTTGAAGCACATGACAACAGCAATAGCTTATCAACCCTTCTATAACTACAAGTAGATATGTATCACTGAAATAATTACACATGTATTCCCTTTTGGGGCCTTTCCACATGACACTGTTACAGTGCTATTATTCCACTTCCAACATCCTATGGAATCCTCAGGTTCACAGTTTAGGGAGGGGCATTTAGAGTTCTCATCCAGAGAGCTCTTTGGCCTCAGTAAACTACAAACTCCAGAATTCCAAAGCATGATGAAAGTGGAATAATAGTGCTATAACAGTGTAGTGCTGGAAGGTCCCTTGCCTCATCCCCTCTGGTTTCCGTTTATCTTGAATCGAATTTTCACTTATAAGAACCATTAGACAGGGACTTGTTCTCTCATGATTCATAAACCATTATGCATTTTGATCACTCTAGATGAGTCAATACTAATATTGACAATACTGAGTTTGGTCCGGATTTAGGCATATGCCACTGGACTGGCTGAAGTGGTCACACCTATTTTCTTTCTATTCCATAGCAGCTCTTCTAGCCCTCTGAAAAGGCTACACAGAGGACTGGGAACCCAGCTGAGTGGGGTGAGCTGTGGTGTGAAAATGAGGCAGAGGTTCTTTCCCTAAACAGAGCCCCTCTGCCCATGGATGGCAGATCCTGGATCCAAACCATTTCCTATCAAAGCTTAGAAAATTACTTTCTAAATGTAATTAGTTATGTGAATCATTATAAATGCCAAAGTGTGATTTATGTTTGTTAAACTACGCTCACCCAAGCCACAACATTGTGTTATTCATAATCTTGTTGTTACTTTTGGTTACATTTTCTGCCCTTTAAAAAAAAAAAGGGATTAAGAAGAAAATGGTAAAGAACTTGGAAAATTTCTAGGAAACCATTACAAGGTAATTTTGAAAGGTATTGAATACACCAAAATACGAACAAACCCAGCAATATTTTTCTCACTCATTACGTGACTTTTAAAATATAGATTTGTTGCATCCCCTTATCTCTGTTACCCTGTTTACTGGGGGTCCCGTGAGGGACTCTAAACATGCTCAAATACTGGTGGGGAAAAATTAGCTCAGAGCACAAGTTGGCAAAATGAGAGGCAGGGCAACGCAGCGGAATCTTTTACCCAATGTCTATGGGGTCAGGTCAGTTAAGCAGTCAGACAGTTTTAAAATGGCAAAAATGATGTTTTATTAGGAACAGGCAAACACTTAAGACAACACAACCACACACAGCTAACTTGGAAATAAGAAATAAGAGTTGTTTGGGGGAAATGGGTGATACACCTTTCTCGTAGTTCAGAAGAAGTTGCAGATGGAGAGAAGAAGCTCAGTGTGGTTCGCTGAGGGGAGCTCACTGGGAAAAACAGCAGCAGGGTGATCTGAAACTCGGGAGCAATCTGAGGAAGCTCTCGGAACTGGGGTTTTTTAGAGGGAAAGTATGATCTTAGGCTAGTCTGTATTTGGGAGAGAACAATGAGGTTTGGGCGCGAGACAATGTCTCAGAAAGGTCAGAATTTAACATGATGGGATTAAGTCCGAATCAACAATGGAATGGCCAGTATGCAGATGCAGCTCGCTTGGGCGGTTACGCATTTAGCTTGCCAAGTTACCTGCTCGGGGCAGGGGGCTCTTTGTGTTGGTGTGCATCTTTAATGAGGTGTTTGTCTAGGGAGGTCTCCTAAAGCAAGATCTGGCTGAGTCTGGCTTGCCTAGGTGGAGAAAGGAATGTTCAGCAATTAAGGGCCATGTCTAGCTCTGTGCTTGTTCGGGGGCCTCACAAACACTTGGCAGAAGATGGTAAAATGAGACCGAATTATGATATCAAATATCTAACATTTTCTGAAGCCAGGGCAGTTCACGGTGATAACATCTCCTCACCTGAAAATAACTTTTTACAGGTCATTATGTTACAGTTGGCTGTCCACATTTGCTAGGGTTGGGAGCAGGACCCCTCAAAAGTGAAAAAAAAATATAAATATAAAAATATGCGTATGTGTCTGTGGGAAGAGGACTGAGTCATGGTAGGGCCAGCAGGCACCCAGGGTCCCTACGAGCTCAGAGAAAAGTGAGGGAAAGGAGAGGGTCAGCATGGTGGCCCTATACTTCCTCTCTCTTACCCATCTCCTTCGTTGGGTGCATGGGGAGCACTGGGAGAGGCTTTGTAGCGCTGAGAAATTGGGCTGTGATCTGTCTTTAGCTGGCCAGACAAAAACTGGTGGAGGAAAAGGAGAACCAGAGATGTGTGGCCTGATTAGAGACACTGAGAGAGAGAAGGTTCTCTGGAAAAGAAGTTCTTGAAGTAGAGGAGGCACAGGTTGGAAAACTAGCAAATAATTAAATCTGTGAAAGTTAAACCCACAAATGTGGAGAGCTGACTGTACCTGCAACATGTTATCTCCAATCACTCTTCTCTGCATCAGTGTTTCTAAAGTTAACCGATATGAGAGGCCAGCAATTGTAGTTTTCCAGTGGGACAGAGACTGAAGTAAACTTGTGCTGATCGGGTACAATTGGTTCTTTATTTCATTGAAACTAGCCAGGGACTAGCAGCCAATGGTTCAGGGACCAGCAGTGGTCCGGGGACCATCACTCTGAGTAGCATTGTTCTACATAATCAAAGCCTGTATCTTCATTGCAGAAATGGATAGTGCCTCTCATGAGGAAAGATGCAATGTATTGTGGTTTTTAAGCTAGGCAACAGGCAGATGTTTTGATTTGTAAACATAGATTATTTACTTCCATGACTGCTGCTTTGTTTTTCTGAGAAGAAATTAGAAACATAGGCCATTTGTGTATAGTGTTGCAGTCCCGTGATGGGTACGTGATGGCAGTGGTCCGTGGGTCATGCTTTCGCATAACATCATTGCAGCCTGTTACTCCGATGGAGAAACCCTATCCCGTGGTCTACAATTTTGATATTAAAATATGATTCTGTGTGCCAGAGAGGTCCCCCAAAGGGGCATGTAGGGAGGAATGGTTGAGAGATTGAAAACCAGGTCAGGCCAGTAAAATCCCCAGTCACGTAGCCCCAGGAAACCTCAAGATGTGTAAACCCACAATAAACAAAGGGTCCTCAGCCCCGAGACGTTGACTTCAGGGGATTAGCATGTCTGCCCCAAGTTGAGCAAATATTCCATCAGGTGAGGACCATTTACATGAAGTCACACCACAAACTAACACAGCCAAAGATCCTGAGACTTTGGCAACACCTTGCAATCCCATCACACGAAGGAAATTACCATCATGGAGCTTCATTATCGCTCCATTGTTCTCCCTGGGAAAGGATTAGTCCTCTAGGTACTTTTCCCCCTACAAATAGTCCCAGTTTTTGAGCAGTTCTTTGGATCACTCCCAGTCATCCCAGCAGACCATTTCTCCGTCTGTTGAGTGATCCCCTCAGCCCTCTCTGTGCTGAGCCCCACTTCTCCGCTGCCTTCCCCGACCCAGGACTCCAAGAAAAGGTGCAGTATTAGCCCAACTACACCCCTTCAATACCTCCTTGTCCAATTTCCTCTCTTTTACTTCTTAATAGCTGTTGGGTGTATGTGTGAGTGATTGTGTTGCTGCGTGAGATTTTCATTCAATAAAATCATTTATTGGACATTTTTGTTTGGTTTTTGGCTTGGCCTGACCCTGTAAAAACTGGGTAAAAAGACCCTGCTAGGTTACCCTGCCTCTCTCATTGCTATTGCTTGTGCTCTGGCTAGTTTCCATTCCCGATCATGTGGAGCACGTTGAGGTGTCCCCAAGGGACCCCAGAAATCAGGGTAACAAGCCCTACTGCCAACCCATCCCCACCTATCATGATTGTGGGATATTCACTTAATAGAATAAATCTGTTAAGCATCTCTGATTGCATGATGCTCCCATCACCCCCAGCCATGTGGAAGGGGCAGAAGTGTGATCACACACTTCCTTCCCCAGTTCAGCATGGGAAAGAGCCTGCTCTGTGGAAGACAGACGCCTGTCAACTCACACTCCCTTCCACAGGGAGCAAGCTGGATGTGGAGGGGAGTGTTCCCATCACACTCTCATCCTGGCAAAGGTGCTGCCGGGATCACAGCAGGATGTCAGCAGGAACCAGTGAGGTGTGGAAATTAGCCATTGTATCAAGATGCTCAAGAGATGGGTGTTTTATTAGTTGAAAAAGTCTAATACATTGGAATTTTTTTAATTAATAAAACAGCTACCTCTTGAGCATTTTGGACAGTGTCTCCGGTTTCCTCTGTGGTTTCCATTGGATGATCCTCGTTTTCTGCTTCTTTTGCAAGATTTTGTTTTTTAAAAATAAATCTATTAAATGTCAGTGGACAATTTTGCAATTCATTAAAAGCACTCCACATTGCAATTGCAGCCTTGTGAGTTAAGAATAGAGCAGTACATTAGCTTATTTCAGACAGCATTTTCAGATTCAAGTGTACAGTTCAGTGGATTAAGAAAATGTTAGTCCAGTTGTTTTAACAGATCCTTCATAACAGCTGAGTCCAAGTCCTCAACCAATCATACATTTCCACCAGTTAAATTGCATCACTGGTGATCTATATTGTGTTTCTGTTGAATTAATTAAAATGGAAATGGAAATAATATGCAGGAGAGCCAATATGGTGTGGTGGTTTGAGCATTGAACTATGACTCTAGAGACCAGGGTTTGAATCCTCTCTTGGCCATGGAAGTCTACTGGGTGACCTTGGGCAAGTCACACTCTCTCAGCCTCAGAGGAAGGCAAAGGCTGAACAGATCTTGCTAAGAAAACCCCACATAGATTTACCTTAAGGTCATTGTGATTCAGAAATGACTTGGAGACCCACAGCGACAATGCATGAAAACTCCAGCCACAAAGGCACAATGAGGGATTTAGGTCTTCAGAAGATGCATTTTGTTCCAGTGGAGCTCTTTAATTACTTTTCCAAGGTGCATCGAACATCTAGGCCAGATATAATCTAAGGTACTTTAAATAGAAAATCCAAAGAGTGCCTGCCAGCTGATAAACTAAGTAATGGATGAACACAGCCTCAAAGCCTGGAAAACCCACAACAAGCTATGGATTCCGGCCGTGAAAGCCTTCATCTTTACATTAAATAATGGATGATTAGTTTCTCTAGTTTTATTTATCTTGACATCAAAATGCGTGAAAATAAAATGTAAACTTTATTTATTTATTTTTTAAAATAATTTTATTCAATTTCACATATAAAACAAACAATTGTTACTGTAATAGTACATGACATATTTTAATCTTCCACACTGATCTAGAATTTGTTTTCAATACCTCTTAATACTTCTATCTCTCTTTGTACCACAGTTTAATGATATTGTTACATGTCAGTTCTTGCATTTCAATCTCTTCATTACAGTTCCATGGCTTACAACAGTAGCTTCCTCATTTCAAATCCTAGTCATGAATTACTCATTTTCATTCAACGTTACCCAGCTATTCATTACTATCTGCCATTCCTTTTTAATCTCCTCTTCTGATTTCCCTTTTAATCTCTGTGACAAAATATCTGCATTTCTGTTTTCGATAAATGTTCCCCACCACTGTTCTATAGCTGGTATCAGTTGAGTTTTCCAAAGCTTAGCGTACTCTGTCCTAGCTGTCGTTATCATATACAGAATTATTCTCCAATATTTCTTAGTATCAGTACCATCAAATACATTTGTCATATTTAACAAGTAAAGTTCCGGTATTATAGCAAATTGTATTTTCAATAAATCTCAAATTTTATTATGTACATCAGTCCAATATTTCTTGGCTCTGGGACATGTCCACCACATATGATATATTGTACCGACCTCTTTCTGACATTTCCAACAGAGTCCTGTACCAGTATTGTAAATCTTTTTCAACTGAATTGGTGTCATGTACCATCTATGAAAAAGCTTATAGTAATTCTCTTTCAAATTCTGGGCAACTGTAAATTTTTGTGTCTTTTTCCAGCTTTCTTCCCAGGATTCTAATTGAATTGAATGTCCTATATTTTGAGCCCACGAAATCATTGCTGACTTGATTGTTTCTTCTTGTCTTTCTTGTTGTAATATTTCTTGATATATATAAGATAGTAAATGAGGAGAATTCTCAAATAGTCATTTTATCATTCCCGTTGTCTCTTTTGGGTCTATTCCATAAGTCTTTAAATCCATTTGGAACCTTTCAGTTAACTGCCTATATGGAAACCAATATAGTGTTATTCCTTCCGATTCCAATTTTTCTCTTGTTTTAATCTTATAGTTATTTAAAGTTGACCTTTCCAATATGTCTTCATATCGAAGCCATTTGTCTGTTTCTGTCCATCTACCAAAGAAAGCTTCTTGAGGGGAGACCCATATGGGGAGCTGCCTTATGTTCTTATTCTTATATTCTTCCCAAATTCTCAAAAGAGATTTCCTGATATGGTGATGAGTGGAATCTTTATCAATTCTTGCTTTATCATAGAACATATAGGCATGCCAACCCATCCTCAAATCTGCGACTTCCAGGGCCAACATTCTTGTATCCTGTAAATCTATCCAATCCTTTATCCATGTAAAGGCTGCGGCTTTGTAATATACCTGAAAGTCTGGTACTCCCATTCCACCTCTAGTCTTTTGGTCCGTCAAAACTTTCCATTTTATTCTAGGTTTTTTCCCTTGCCATATAAATTTGGTTAACTCTCTCTTCCATTGTATAAAGGGCTTATTGTTTGTTATTATGGGAAGATTTTGAAACAAAAAGTTCATTTTTGGAAGTACCTTCATTTTTATTGCTGCAATCCTTCCCATCATTGATAGTTGCACTGAAGTCCAACTTTCCAAGTCTTTTGTTATTTCTTTCCATTTTTTGTCATAATTATTTTGAAATAATTCATTGTTTCTTTTAGCTATCCAGACACCCAGATACCTTGCCTTTTGTACTCTGTTAAATCCTGTTAATTTTGCTAATTCCGTCTCTTCTTTCTCAGTCATGTTTTTCATTAGCAAGGCTGTTTTTGTTTGTTAACTCGAAATCCAGAGTATTCTCCATATTCTTGAAGTGTTCTAGTCAACTCTTTAATACTTCTCCTTGGATCATCTAAAAACAAAACCAAATAATCAGCGAATGCTTTCAACTTATATTGATACTTCTTAACTTGAACTCCTAGTATAGCTTTGTTCTCTCTTGTAGCATTATTGAGTATTTCCATTGTCAAAATAAATAGAAAAGGGGACAAGGGACAACCTTGTCTTGTCCCTCTATGCAATTCAATCGGTTTTGTTTTTTTCTCTGTTTATGACCAATCGAGCATGTTGTTGAATATAGATTGCTTCTATCCAGGACACAAATTTGTTTCTTGCTTGAATCTGCTTTATCACAGTCTTCATAAATGGCCAACTGATCATATCAAATACTTTCTCCGCATCCAGAAATACCATAGCCATTTTCCGTTCGTTATGCTTCTCATAGTATTTAATTATATCCAAAACCATCTTTATATTGTTTTTTAGAGATCTTTTTGGTAGAAATCCATTCTGATCTTCGTCAGTTATCTCTATCAACACTTTCTTTAGTCTCGTTGCCAGGATTGAAGCAAAAATCTTGTAATCTGTATTCAAAAGCGATATCGGTTGATAGTTCTTCACATCTGTTAAGTCTCTGCCTTCTTTGGGAATCAACACCACATTGGCTTCTTTCCAGGTGTCTGGTATTCCTTCCTTTGCTATCTCATTGATAGTGCTTTGGAGGGGTATTGAAATTTCTTGTTCCAAAATCTTGTAATATTTTGCAGTAAATCCATCTGGTCTGGGAGTTTTATCATTTTTCAAATTCCTGATGGCTTCAACAATTTCCATCACAGAGATAGGTTTATTCAGTACCAGTCTTTGCTTCTCTGTAAACCTCATTTTGTTAATTTTATCCAGGTACTCTTCCACTTTATTTTGTTTTTTCATTTTAGAAATCTTACTCATCAGCTTCACGTAGTATTTATGAAATGCCTGCTTTATTCCCTCATGTTTTGTAATTCTTTCTTCTTCTATTTTAATCTCCACTATAATATTTCTAGTCCTTCTTTTGCAAATTTGCCAAAAATTTCGAAGGTTTATTAGCTTGTTCAAAATAGTTATGTCTGACTCTCCGAATCTGTTGTTCTATTTCATTCAGATTTAGTTGATTCAGTTCAGCTTGATGCAACTTCATCTGTAATCTAATCTTTGGGTCTTCCGGTTTTTGTCTCATCTGTTTTTTGACCTCCTTCATTTTCCCCAAAATTTGCTGTTCAGTATAATTCTTAGCTTTTCTAATCTCAGCTGACCATCTAATAAAATTGCCTTGCATCACTGCTTTACTTGCGTCCCAAATGGTTTTCATTGACATTTCTGGCATCATATTTTCATTGAAATAGTTCCGTAATTCTTTTTTTGCGTCGATAATGTACCTTTCCTTGTTCAAAATTTCATCATTCAATCTCCAAGTTCTTTCCCTCTCTTTGGCTCTTAACTTAAGTTGTATTGGATTATGATCAGAACACATATTAGGGAGAATATCTATGTCTGTAGTTTTCAACAACATTTGTTTAGTCACCAACATTATATCTATCCTTGACATTGACCTATGCTAATCAGAATAGAATGTATGTCCATCTAATTGTCCATTTTTATATCTCCAAGTATCATATAAGTTTAAGTCATCCATCATATTGAAGAAGCTCTTAGGAAGTTTACCATTATTTCGAGGAGTTAATTTTTGTGTTGTTCTATCCACCTTTGGACTAAAGACTCCGTTGAAGTCATCCAAGACAACAATATTAAAATTCGTTGTCGCATCTAGGTACTTCTGTATTTCTTTGTGTATTGTGGGGAAAAATTCACCTTTAGCTCCATTTGGTGCATATATTCCAACTATTAATATCTTCTCCTGTTTCAAATCTACTTCAACTCCTATATATTGCCCATTTTTATCTTGAAAAATTTGTTGTGCACCATATCTTGAATTTACGTATATCAGAACTCCCCTTCTCTTTTTATCTATCGTAGCCACAAAGCAGCTACCCAATTTCAAATTTCGAACATATTTCAAGTCTTGAGTCCTAATTCGAGCTTCTTGTAAACATATTGTTACCCTCCTTGTTGGGGCTCCCTTAAGGGAATTCCCAAAAGTTGTCAAATTGTGGGGAAAATTAGCTTAGAGCACTGTTTAGCTGCGAGAGTGGGCAACTTATTAGGACCTTTAAGCTCTATGTCTACGGAGTCAGATCAGCGAACAAAAACAATTCAGAATAAACCACGTGATGTTTTATTGAACAGTAAACAAATAAGACAACAATCACACACTAACTTAATAAGAAATAGGAAATAGAAATGAAGTCAGGATTAAGCAATACGACCTGTTCAGAAGTCCTGAGGAGATGGAGAGAAAATGGGATTTCCTTGGAGCTCGCTGTGCAAACTGGCAGCAGGACGGGATGAAATGGAGAGAGGCACACTCAATTGTCACAATCAGGGGTTTTTATGCCTGGGACTCATGTCATAAATTTTGAGACCAAAGTTAACTTTTGAAATGCACCAAAAGGCTTAGAAGTGGAACAAAACATATCAATCAAGCAGCCCAAGTGTCAATCTGTTATTTATGGGTGCTAATCAGGTATCTTGTGAGATGAAAGGAATAGCATCCAGATCCCAGATAACAATCCAAGCTTTGATGCTTGCCTAAGAGAGGAAGTTGTAATTTCTGTCATAAACAGCTGCTTCCTTGTGACTGTTTTTCTCAGGATCCTGGCAAACATTATAAGCCAAGGTGCCACAGAAAGGTCAAATTATTTGATATCACAAAGGGATATCTAGTGCTCAAAGTTAGGTGCTTAAATCACAGTTACAATATTATGTCCAGATTTTGTTTTTCCAAATAATGAAATATTTGTCTTCCTTTGTATTCAGAGTTAAATCCCTTAATATTCCAAGAATGTATTCTTAACTCCATTTTGTCCAGTTATATAACTAATTTATTTAGATGCTTAATCTTTGAGTGAGTCTCCTTCCCCTTCCCCTTCCCCCTCATCTTGAGCCAAAACTCCTTCTTCTGTAACTTCAATGTCTTCTTTCTCCTGGAGTTGTTATCTTTCTTCCTCAGAAGGTTTCTGTTCTGGGGCTTCCTCCTGCGTTAGAGTCACTTTTTGTAGATCCCTTTTTAGTCTCTCCATCATTTCTCTTGCTTTGTGTACTGAATTGATCTTATATCTCTGCTGTTTAATAAAATGTTAACTTTAAAGAAGCTATCAAAGATACTTAATCTATTTTGCAGCATCTTGGATAGATCTTGTAAAGTTCAAACCAAAACTCAGATCACTTGCTACAGTATAGAAACTGTCAGCTGCCACTGCATGGACCAGCACATTTACAGAATTCATTTAGCTCATTTCATTTTAAGTTTGATAGTCTCTACATCTGAGAGCAGGAATAATATGATATGTGGTTAGCTAAGGATTAGAACTGAGCAGTACATACTTAATTACGCTCCAGGGAGCTTATGCTACTCTTAAAAACCTCTATCAAACAAGAAAAGGGTTGAAATTTAATTGCACATACATATGTGGGTTTAAAAATCAGGAATATTCTGGAATCAGTGTATTGCAGTAAACTGATGCTTCTAGATACAAAATTATAAGAGCAAGGCTTACATTTGAGAAGCTGGAGATAGGAATTATTTACAGCTTTGGAACAGGTCATCTAATCTGTTTACTTGAGAAGATTTGCCCTCCACATAATCAGCCTGAACATTAGCTTCTCGATGAGTAATTACCTCATGAACCCTTGTCTCCACACTCAGACAAACATACGGGGGCCGAGATTTTTTTTGTAAACAAGTAACATCCAGCTTCCAAAACCAAAGGCACGTAGCATGAGTGTTAACAAAGACGAAGTTGAAACATTCCTGGATAACAATCTGGATTTTGCTAAGCAGTATTTTGAGAAGAAATTGGGAGACAAAACCTTGTGTACCACGGCAAACTGCAGGCAACGCTCAGAAGATTTTATGGGTTTTGATGGGCTGGACCAGGATGAGACTGACACCTTTTTTGAACTGATACGAGACATGCAAGAAAGCGTCAACATGGAGAAAGTCGTCTTCAAGACCCTCAGAAGGATCAGCGCTCTCATACAGGCCGATTGCTGCAGCCTCTTCATGTACAGGCAGAGGAATGGCATACCAGAGCTGGCAACTCGGCTGTTCAACGTTCACAAGGACAGCACAGTGGAAGAATCCCTGGTGCCCCCAGACTGTGAAATTGTTTTCCCTCTGGACATGGGTGTGGTGGGCCATGTGGCCCAGACTAAGAAGACTGTGAACATCCACAGTGTTGATGAGGTAAGCTGACTCAATTTCTTGCCCTAGTGCTGGTAAAACGCTGAAGAATAATGTTGTACTCTGATATATGTCTCACAAATATAGTGCACTGATTCACTATGATCAAAGTACCAGGGTTGACTGGGTGTTACCTGCTGCATATACAGATGTTCCCATTAAGCTGCAATGCAATTAAGAAAGTAAAATGTCAAGGAGATGGAAATTTAATTAAAAGTGATAAGGACATGAGGTTAATACTGAGCTGAGAAGGCAATGAACTTTTTGGCTTATGTTTTGCAATTTAAATTGACAAGCAGCTTGCTTCTTCAACAGTGTAAGGACCTGCACAGTTAACTTTGAAAAGAATGATGTCTATGTAGTTAGGTTGGTGAATCACAGAAATAGAGGACAAATAGAGCAGTTGAGTTCCATATCAGAAGGGTTTGAACAGTTCTCCCACATGATGGTATTACACTGTAAGAAACCTATGTGGAGGGTGGCAAAGACCCAGGATGCTAGAAATTAGAGGTTAATCAATCTCCTACTATTTTGGGGAGGGAGGCAGCCCTTCTATTATTTCTAGGAGGAGACAGCCACTTCTAGTATGTGTATAGGCAATGCAGAAATAAATCTTTTTTGCTGAAGTTTAATTTCCAGCAATCTTCACTACTGGCCATGCTGCTAGGACTGCTGGAAACAACATTGGGAGGGCCACATGAATATTCTTACCAGTATGAGGATATACATACAACATACAAGTTGATGCATGCAGCTTGTAGTCTTGATCAATGAAACTGTAAAGGTACTGCTCTAAAGGCATCTCAACTCCAACAGATCTTTGTTCTGTAATGTGGCACAAAAAACACTAAGGGCCTTCTCTTAAGCATTAAAATCCGGACTGCACTTTCAAGCACGCCCACCAAAATCAGAATATTACTCTGAAATCCCTACAATCCATGAATTCTCTCTACGATTATTTCACTGTTAAGTACTCTTTCAATAACTAGGTCATTTGCTCGTCACAGATTGGTAGACAGGATAAACAAATAGTTCATCTCATATATATAATTAAAATCCTTTATCCACAGTAGTTTTGTCCTCTCCTTTCCCCCAAGCAATAGAGTGTTCTGGATACTCTTTTCTGTGATATTTTACAGGAGAGGAGAGATGTTATAGGCTTATTATGCCTGTAAGAGGGGATTTTTAAAAATAAATATATTGGTAGAAAGGGTACAACAGAGGCACAGATAGAAGTAGAGTCCTCCCTCCACATTTGCGGGTTTGACCTTCACAAATTTGAGTATTCACAAGGTGCATATTTGCCTCCCCCCTCATTCTCCTCCTTCCATTCCCTTGTGTTTTGCCAGGTTTGGAGAAGGAAGGCAAGCATCTGGACAAAAGGCAAGGGAATGGTGGTGGGGAAGGCTTGTACAAGTCTTCCTTCTCCCCTCCAGAGCTCCCCCTCAACACTTATCTCTGGCCCCTGTGTGCAAAAGGCAGGAGAAGCGGCAGGGGAGGAAGCCCTGGAATTGAATGGGAGGAGGATCATGGGGTATGTGTGAGTTATTTGTGGTTTTTCAACTTTCGTGACGGTTCTGTGCCCCAAGCCCTCGCAAAAGTGGGGGGGGCACTGTATACAGGAAAGCAGTGCTATCTCAAGAGCATAACAATCATGATAGAAGAGAGGCATCATGGTGTAGTGGCTAAAAGGTGGACTGTGCCTTTGGACATCCAAGTTCTAGTATCCACAGTGCCTTGAAACTCCCTGGGTGACCTTGTGCCTGTCGTTCTCTTTCTCAGTATAACTTACCACACAGAGTTCTTAGGAAGATAAAGTGGGGAGGAGTGCCATGTGTGCCAGCTTGAAGCTACAGGCAGAAAGCTAGGATGGTATGGTAACTAACAAACAAACAAATAAATGAATAAATGAACAAAGGTATAATGTTGACTTGCTAGTTTGTTAAGCAAGTTTAGAAGCAAAAGTCAAAATTCAAAGATTCTGAAAAACACTCCAGTGTAATGGATCAATTTTAAAAAAGCTTCAGAAACCAAGAGTTTCCTACAATTGTACTTTCACAAATGACTGCAGCCAGCCCACTATTGTCCTTTACATTTGGAAGTGCCTATAATTGCTCTCTTGGAGTCAACGTCTTCCACAGTGAAAGATTCCACTGCACATATAGGCAGTATAACTAAACAATTACTAACCTACCAACCAACCAACCACCTAGAATCCCAGCCATTGTTGCTCAGCAGGAATGACTTATCCACTGTGCCAACCAGCTACTTTGTCAGTTACGTTCATTTTTACTTATGCTCTGTCTTCAAAACTTAGACAAAAATTTGGCTGACCTCCCACTACTCTGGTAGTAGATGAGTGTGTCCCGCATTCTGTTTCTCCTTATGAAGGACCACATCATTGCCTCCCTGGGAAGAGAATGAAGCAATGGGACAGTATGATTCATAACAATGTTTTTGAGAACATATCTTGCAACATTTCACAGATGAAAACCAGGACAGGTGTGGCCAAGCAACATCAGAATGTGGTCAAGATGTCAAAAGTTATAAACGAGGAAGAATACACAAGCTAGGAGAATCTGCAGTAGTTTGCTTTTGCCTGAGCCTACTGGGAAAGGCAAGATTACACCCATTCTCTCCTCCTCTCCCTGAGTTAGTTGAATGCAAACTACTTTTGCATTTTGCGCTCAATCTAGAGCAACTGAAGTACGCTGAGGACAAAGGGGAAAAATCGGAAGAAGAGAAAGACACTAAGACATTTTAAAGTCAGCTGAAAAAGTGAGATGAGAAAGGATTAATTGGGACTGTCCCTGCCATATCAGGACAGTTAGAGGGTATGTAGAAGTGGTACTAAATAAAACAGTTTCTATATCATTTATATATACTGTGTTGAGAGGAAAAAGAAAAGGTAGGACTCTTTGCTGCTATCTCTTCAACAAGTTGTATTCAAAGTTGTATTCCAGTTAAATCTGAATGTTTCTCTTTTTTATACCAGTGTCAACATTTTAGCAGTTTTGTTGATGAACTCACTGGCTACACTACAAGGAACATCCTTGCCACCCCAATCATGAATGGCAAAGATGTGGTTGCTGTGATCATGGCAGTGAATAAGATTGGAGGCCCATTTTTCAGCACTGAAGATGAAAATGTGAGTATGGATGGGATTCCTGAAGGCTAGACCTCAGCAGTGGTGGCTGCTAACTGCTGGTACTCATGTCAGTGGGGTGGTGAATCAATGCCAGGATTTAATCCAGATCTTAAAGGAGCTCTCCAATGTGCTGAATCCTATACTAAATGGGAGTTTCTTTGAGGCTAGTCAAAACCTGGAATGGATTCACCACCCACTGACACGGTAGCACCAGTTGTCAGTGAACTTTAGTCTATATACTCTAACTCTTAGGCAGTGCTACACTCAACACATTGCTGAACTGAACAAAGCTTTCTTATGTTTTCAGCTTTTCCTGAAATATCTTAATTTTGCTGCTTTGAACCTGAAAATTTATCATCTGAGCTACCTTCACAACTGTGAAACTCGAAGGGGTCAGGTAAGAAAACTGTTTCTGGGAGCAAATTGTCTTCTTCTTCTTGGTTTTGCTTTTGTTCAGTGCTAGAACCTGACTAGATATACAGTCACCTACTTTGATAGCAGCCTTTCAAAATTAGAAAGAGGACAGATGTAACAAGTGAAAAATAGCTCAAGTAGTTTGAAAGTACCTTCACTGCTCACAGAACAGATGCAGTGTTTTTGTCATGAGGAAAGTTAAAAAACACCTTCAGGTTTTCACCAGGATCACTTTGAACAAGGACCAATGGTGGTCACTTCTTTACTAACACTATTGTCACACTTTCCCCCGTTATGATCATGGAACACATATATATGTGGATAACCACACACAGAAAGAGTGGGACGGTGTTGGCATGTATGTACGAGGGGAAGGTGGTGCAACTGAATCTGTCCTTCATGTGGAGAACCTGCTGTGACAGACACAAGAATGTTACATCTCTCTTCTCTCATATTTAATTGAAGATCCCCTCAAGACAGGCAAGACTATGTCTCTGTCTTTGTTGAGCTCTCTCATACATCCACACCCAGACATCCACACCACGATGCTATGTTCTATCACAGTATCAGTACCAGGGTCTGAAAAGTCAGTAAATATCAGAGTGGACCAGAATCTGC
>CAOKZL010004522.1:0-26085 GCA_948472985.1 Iguana delicatissima
GTGGCTTGGTAGATAATTCAGTCTTAACATTGTCTACAGTGGGCCCTCCTTTTTCCACAGGTTCAGCTCTTAGGTTCAGCACTTGCAGATTTAATTATTCATAGGTTATTTATTTATTTAAAAATTCTTACTCTATTTATCTCTGCCACAGAAAAATGTTCTCTCTAGGAACCTCTAAGTCCTCTAGTACAACTCTATGGTCCACTTCCACCAGACGGGGACCATAAAGTCACTCCCTTATAATGGTAACAGAGTCTGGAAATCCGAGTTCAGGGGGTGAGAGGCTGAAAGAGCTGGAGACATTAAACCTGGACAAGAGCAGAAGAAAACTGATGAAAAAGAAGGGGAAGGGGAAATGTGGCAGTTATCTTCACATCTCTGAAGGGCTGCCCCAGAGAAAAGAGAGCATCCTTGCTTCCACTTGCTGCGGGACCAGGCCTAGAACTAATCGGTAGAAATGGCAAAGGAGAAAATTTTGACTTACTATCGAGAGGAAATTCTTAAACGTAAGAACACTTAGAATGCAGAACAGACTGCCTCAAACGATGGCGGGAGGGCTGGATGGCCATCTGTCAGGGATGCTGGGATGCTGTGGTTGCAGTCAATATCAAGTAGCCGATTGGCCGAGATGGTGCACAAGGGTAAGCCCCAGCACTGGTTCTCAAGTTCTTAACGGGCACTGATTGGCTTTCATTGGAAAAGGGTTCTAGCTTTTTCAATTGTGATGTCAATAAGCAGCTACAGTTGAAATCCTGAGATCAGTTCACTCATTTAGTTTTCCCTTGGAGTTTGTTTGCAAATTATTTTCAAACTGTCCCTTTCCTCCACTTGCATATTGTTTAATTTTAAAAAAAGAAGCCAGAAATCCAATCGCATGAATGCAAAGGTGGCAACGTTAATTAACTGGCAATTCCACGCTTTTGTGTGTTCTGATATTTTTTGGTGGATCGGGAAGCAGTGTTAATAAAGCTAACTCGCTGTGACAGGTGTAATTTCACGGATTAAGGAGACGCTCGCGCCAGTGACAAACAGGCAGGAAGGGTAAGCGTTACTTTTATCAGAATTCTGAAATGTATCACTCTTTCTGTTTGGAGTGGTTCTGGGACCGGAACCCTTATCGTAACAGGATTAACATACAAATATTATCACAGGCAGCAGGGTGTTTTTGAATGAATATTAACCGCAAATATTATGACTTTGTATCGGAATAGCTAATTAAGCCCATCTGTCAAGTAGCATTTGAAGTTTCCAACGCCTTGCTTGTTATCAATTTGGGACAATGTCCTGGATTTAAAGCGACATTTTGGTTTTCTCATCCTTTTGCCGGTGGGGTTCCAAAGCTGGGAGTCTCCTGTGCTACTATTAAAAAACAGCAAGAGTGAAACGTGTGAAGTGAAGAAATGGTTCCAACGTGCCACAGTTTAAAATCCATGCGGCATTTAAAATGCATTTTATCCCATTTAATTTAAAATATTTATCTTGTGTCATTCAAGTAAAGCCATTTAAAAGCAGCCAATAACGAGATCTGTTTCAAACATGAGCCCTATTTTGGTCTTCCTGGACAGTTCATAATTTGACAACAATTTTTGACAACAATGACCTAATGAGATTTGGATTTGCTAAGCGAGGGGCTGTGCTGCCCTAGAACAGCAATATGGATCTGATGAGGCAGAAGCAGCTCAACTATGACTGTATTTCCATACATTGGTCTGGCAAAGCTGGTTTGGCTATAGTTTGGAGGAGGGCCATCTTCCCTGTGGCATCTACTATGTGGAATGATCTCCCCATTGAGAACAGGTGGGTCCCAGTGCAAGTGGTTTCTTCCACCAGCTGAAGCTTTATAGTCTTTTGCCACCTGAAGTCTCTTTCTGCATAGTTCCCCTGCTGCCCTCTGACCAGGAAGGAAGGAAGTCTGGGCTTCAGTTCTGTGTTGCTTTTCAGATTCTGGTCAACTAATAAAGCCAGTTATGTCAAGCACTTGTGTTACGGGAGATATCTCCTCACCATTTGTGACAGCTTCTTAGCTACTGTGATTCAACAGCTAGAGGAGGTTGGTGACTGGATAAAATTGGAAGGAGGCTGAGTTCTACTGGTTTTGGAAAGGGCTACTTGATGAAGCCCTCCTTTCCTTCTACAATTCAAACATTGACACAATGTGGATGGATGGATGGATGGATGGATGGATGGATGCATGAACCAACCATAGATGGGTGAATGGACCATGGTATTTGTCAGTATGAAGTAGAATCATAGATGGGTGAGGAGATGAGCAACACGCCACCAAGGCTGAGCTGAGGTAATGAGCCAAGAGTCATGGGAGAAAGCCAATCTTCAAGACTGAAGAATAAATCTGAACCAATGGGGAACAAACCAGAGAGCAAGACTGAGGAGCAAGCGAAAACTCAGAACCAAGGAGTTGCAAAGGATACAGAAACACACTAGATCTCAGGAAGACCATGTTTCTCACTGAAGGTTCATCTGAAACAGCCAGTTCTCTTGTATTCCTTCCTGGCTAGCCAGGAGGATCCAATGGCCAGCCAAAGTGGGTAACGTAAAGTCCTGGGCCTGAGGGTACTTTGCTGAGAAGCCACCACCTGCAGTTCTGAGGCTGACTGCAGGTGCGATGCTGCATGTAGATCTCACAGTTCATGATACGCTGGGACATTCTTAGTGGAGGATGAGAATTAATGTGCACCAGCAAGGTAGAGAATTTCACATGGGAAGGACATCTTGGGCAACAAGTCCCAAATGGTTATCTGCAGGGTCTTGGAAAGGTTCACTTTGCAAATCTTGGAGAATCCAACTGTAAAAAGGCAGCAGGGAGCACCAGGCCAAAGGAGATGTATGGCTTGGTTGACATAGTCTTGATTTACCCTCGCCATCATTTATTTTTATAGCTGGTGTGGTTAGCGGTGTGTGTTTCTCATTTCCAAACCTTGCCTTTAAATTATTTAACATCCAGCATTCAGGGGGAGAAGCATGGTGAGTTACGGCCCTGGTCTTTAACCTGTTGCAGCTGCAGTTACGTTTCAACAGGAATCTCTGGAGCACCGTAATCCCCCAAACGGAGGCACCAGTTTGTGGTCTTGGCAATTCATCCAGCATAAATAAAAGCCTAATGGCACCAATAATCATATTATGTGGCTTCCTGGTGTTCATTAAAATGTTTCATAAACATAGGCTCATATCGTACATCACGGCTTAATGTTATTGGGACGTTCTTCCTTTCCTGCAGTTTGAGCCCTCTTGTCGTTATGCCTGCGATAGATCACCACCAGAGGAGAGAAAAAGCCCAGTTTAGTGGAAATATGTGTGTGCGTGTGTATTGATAATAATGAAGGCAGAAGAATACACCGTTTTCTACACAAAAACATGAGTTTTTAGCACAAATAGGAGGTTCCAACTGCAAAACAAAAGGAATAAAAGTAATGGTTTTGCTTTTTGTAATGTTGATCCCCTCCCGGCTTTTCAAGCACATTTTGTTCTATTCCATTTTATTGTGCAAGGGTTTTTAACAATACTTTTAATGTACTTTTTGATGAATACTTCATATACCCCAAATTACATGTCATCACTACTACTACTGTGTCTTCTCCTCCTTCTCCTAAATCTCCTAATGTGTGCAATTTTTTGTGCCTTGTTGTTTTTGTTGTTGTTGTTGTTGTTGTTGTTGTTGTGTACCTCTAAGTCGTTTCTGACTTATTGTGACCCTAAGGTGAACCTATTGTGGTTTTTTTCTGGGGGTTGAGAGTGTGTGATGCACCCAAGTTCACCCAGTGGGTTTCCATTGTTGAGTGGGGAATCACACTCTGGTCTCCAGGGTTGTAGTCCAATGCTTGAACCCCTACACCATGTTGGTTTTCTTGTGTGCCTTAGAGCAAGTCAAACAATTGATCCAGTTTCCTCAGTATTTTCTGCTCTCAGCCTGGGGGACCTTTTACAGTTTGAAGGCTGAATTCAGTTTCCGATAAGTTCTTGTGGGCTGTTTTCTAGTGGTTGCTTGAGCCAAAGACCAAAGGCTGGGACCAAAAACCACTGACATATTTGAACTGTTAAGTCTAAAGGCCATTGTTACTTCTGACTGGAGTAGAATCCTTGAAGCAGTGGAATAGAGGTAAGTGTTGACTTTCAAGTTTCAATGAATCAGTGGAGATTAATGATTGGATTTAGGCCTTGCTGCTGGGAACTAAGGAGAAGAACTTCAGCCTTTGTGAAAGTGGAGAAGGGAATCCGTAGAAAACCTAGGAAGACACCCAGCGATGATGGTTCCAGGGGGAAGGGAGTGTGGCTATCTAAAGAACTTCAGTGGACTAGATTGATATCATAGAAGGGCTGGGTTCAACTGCTTGTTTCCACTGACTGGGAGAGGCAGGACCTGAACCTAGGACCTTCCAAAAGTAAACTCTATGCTGCACTACTGAGCAAAGGTCTTTGTGGGCGTCTTCAGAAGAAATGGACTGTGAATCATCTGGTTTGGTTTGTCCATTGTCTTTGATCCCCTTGTTATTCACTTCCCCGGTGTCCTTGATCTTCATGTTTTCTGCTGTAACATCTGAGCCCTGTCAGACCTGGTTGTTCACCTTGTATGCCCCCTCCCTTTGCAACAGCCTGCTTGGAGATCCCTCAGGGCTTGAGAGTCAATAAAAGGTGGACTCATTTTCTGAGTACATGACATTTAAATAAACCAAACCCTGCAGGACTCTTCAGCTGTCATTACAGAAATGAAGGTTGTCTTAGCTGGGGGATATTTTGGAGAGGGAGGCATGCTCTGCAACAAGCAAACTAGAGCAAATCCCTTTTTTTTTGTTTTCCCCTATTGGAAATGGAATGCAGTTAGGAGGAATGTGCGAAGTCCCATATGAAAAATTCATTCAACAGATTCTACGCAGGAAGCAAGCTTTAGAAAATAAAAGAACAGACATAGGCAGATAGTCCATAAGTTATATGCCAAATTCAGAGCTGGTCCCCTATTTAGCACTGAACAAAATACCATAAAGATGTGTGGAGGTCAAGTTCTCTGGAACCCTTCGTCAGGTTAGGTGGTACAAAAATGGCTGGTGTTTATGTGGTTTGTAGTCCAACAACATCTCATCACCCCAGGTTGTCATCTACTGTTTTAATTCAATAGAAACTCTCTGTGTTGGAGGAAGTTGAATTCTGCCCCTGGATGGAGCATGGGTCTGAAACTGGGAGGGAGGCAGCTTATTGTAGAAGCAGAATGGTACATGCAGTTTCCTTGTCTTTTTTTCTCTTTTATTACTGCCACTGCTGTGTGTGGCACTCGCTGAAGCCAAGACCCACAGAGCTTTCTTTGGCAGCCTTGTGACCATTTTGTTCCACTTGTACTGTCCTGAGGGTGAACGTTCTGTCTTTTTTCCGGGAGGGAAAGTGTCGGGTACGAAAGACATGCAGTGGCCTTTGATACTTGTCGCAAGTCTTCCCAGGGGCTACTGCATGCATGGGTCAGGCCCCTGTTTGTTTGTTTTTTCCCCTCCTGGGGCTTCATTTTAATTGAAACAAGACCGAAGCCAGACCTGGGGCTACCTGGGACAAGGAGAATAGTGGCTGGGCGCCAGAGAAGAAGCTCCGCAAAAGCTCATCTTTGCACAGCTGCCACTGCAAAGTGACAGCAGAGAAAGGGAAAGGAAAGAAATAACCCAGTGCCTAATTCTAATACAGGGGTGGGCAAAAGGCAGATTCTGTAAGGCTGTTTTTACCTTCCTCATGCCCACCGGACTCCCCAGACCCGCCGCCTTCTGGACAAAAAGAAAGATGGAACTGTCTTTCCTGGAAGACTCCAGGAATGGCGATACATCTTTTAAATAGATTGCAGGCTCCCTGATGCTATTTAACATAGGGGAAAAAAAACACATTTTTCCAAATGAGAAATGGACTTCTGGCCATTCCCAGGTTTTGGTTGGGCTGGGCATTGTGGCTGTCAGAGTGACGTGCAGAGGTGACCACAGGTCCAGAAAATTAGTCCCCAGACCCACTGCCATTGCCAACTTCTGTTCCAGAGATCATCCCCCCATATCTTACTCAGTGATAAATTTCAACACATATGTATAGTAGAGGGGAAATTGTGGCAAGCTTCACTAGGGGTGAATGTAACTGCAGACTCTGGAGACCTTGCTCTGAGTCTAAAGAGTAACAAAACAGATACTGATTTAGGAGGAGGAGGGAACGACAGCTGTCCCATGTTAGCAGAGACAACTGGGAGGACAATAAGGGGGTTGCCATCTTTATGAGCGGTGGAGCTGTTGGATGGAACTTTAGGGAATTGATCTAAGGCTCCCATCAGCAATGTAGGTGTGCCTTGCTTGCTAGATGCAAAATAAATGAAACAGCACACATTGCTGTCCAGAGAGGTTAGGGGATGGTGGTGATGATGGGGAGAGACCATTATTTCTAGAGGCTAAGATTATCTGCCTCCACCACTGTGACAATGAGAGCTGGGAGAGTGAAAATAACAGTTGGGTCTACATGGCAAACTGGAGGGGTGAAGAGTGCCTCCCATAGAAAGAGCCACATCAAGAAGTACCAGAAAGTGTGAGCCTCCCCTGAGGTTAGGTCATTTGTCCTCTCCCTATCCCCCCGCCCCTGCAACCCTTTAAAATGTTACATTTGCCACTACCTCTGACAATATGCAGCTCTGACAGGCCTTGTCACAAGCAATGAACCTGCAAGATGAGCAATTTGGGGGAAAGGACTTGAAGCCTCGACTCCATCTGCAGAAAACTTGAGTGCTTTGTTTGACAGGTTGCAGTTTGCCGATTCCCCAGCTGGCCCATCTTAATGCTGGGGAAATTCAGCCTCCATCACTCTGGGGCCACCCTTGCCCGCGCTCTTGTTTGTGCAGCGCTATGGAAAATGACATCTTGGATGGAATGAAATGTCAGGGTGGAAAAAGGCTCGGGGCAATCTTTCTGCTAGCCTTAGATCAGTGTTTCCCAAATAGCTGGTGCGCGCTTCTGAAAACAGAGGTTGAAGGAAAGCATCACTTGCAGCTGTGCTGAGATTCAGAGATACAAGGCTCATAATAGCTTTGCCCAACCCATGGATTGGTTAATAAAGCAACCTAAATTTCAGTGAAGTTGCAGTCTGGCTCTTAATCACTTTAGGGCAGTGGGTCTCAGCTTTTGGGCCTTCAGTTGCTTTTGACTTGACCTCCCAGAAGTTCCCTCCAGCGTTGCCCAATGTCCAGGGATTCTGATAGTTTAAGTCCAAAACGTCTGGAGAACTCAAGCTTGAGAATCATTCTTATAGGGCCTTTACCAGTGTAACTGCTCCCCTCCTTTTCGCTGGCTTTGTGTTGGTGACTGAGCGCCTTTCCACGCTGTTATAGTGCTATTATTGCACTTTCAACATCCTCTGGAATATTAGGGCTTGCAGTTGAGGGAGGGGCCTTTAGAATTCTCAGCCAGAGAGCTCTTTAGCCTCAGTAAACTACAAACTCCAGAATTCCACAGGAGGTTGAAAGTGGAATAAGAGCACTACAACAGTGTGGTGGAGAAAAGCCTTGCAAAGTGCTTCAGAACTTTGAGAAAAGTAATTTCCCAAGGCACCTGACATCTTTATTACAAATTATTGACTCCTTGAGACAAAGGCATCTCTCGCCTGCACTCCTGCAACAAGGACTCAGTGACATAGTTTCCAAGGAGCCTGACATAACAGCACCCAAGCTGGGAAAGAACGACATTACCCATGGTTCCTTAATATCTTCTTACAGGCAGTACGAGCAAGAGTTAGCTAAAGTGTCACAGCCATTGTCTTTCAGAGGTATTCCTTCAGTTCTACCCCCCAGTACTGCCAATGCTGCTCAGTGCCTTCGCTTCAGAAAGTTCTCTGATCCCCTCACCATTGGAATTATCTGTTCTGTCCTGTCGATTAAGCTGTTACTCCCTGAAAGGGATGAACATATCTTTGTCTGGGATCTCTACTTGGAGCGTTCTCCCTTGGGTGACCCTACTAGGAGTCTGAGAGATTCTAGCCTCTTGATGCTATTACTCTCATTCTCTCTGACACACTCAAATCCCCTCACCGCATTGAGGTGTGCATCCAAGAGAGAGAGAGACTAAATTTAAGGTAAGGAATTTTAACAGTAACAATGAGGTCTGCAGGCAATGGCTGTCAAGAGTGATCAGCTCAAGTCTCCCTTCTTTCCATTTCTCTGCATGTTTCATCTTTGAAAAATAAAAGAGAAAATAATGACTCATTGAGAAATTTTTCTTTTTTTAAAAAAAATATATCTAGGGATATAATCCCTTGCTCTCACTCTTTGGATGACACTTTATTGATTTTTTAAGTGAAAGTAACAACACTGAGTGAAGAAACTGAGATGGTATAACATTGATGGCTCCAACAAAGATCAGGAGAGAAGGGGATGGAGTACACCTTTCATGTTACATTCTGCAGCCATTGAAGTATAATTGGAGAACTTAACAGTAACTAGATAGTAACTGAAGCATCAGAAGATCACTTTGGATGATCTCAGGGTTTATCTTCCATGAACAGAACTCAGATCTCATGCTTTTGAAGGCAACTGTAATGTGGGCTGGATTTAGTTTGGTGGGCCTTGCCCTGTACCTACAACAAAAAGGCTTAGGTGGGGAGACAGCCATCCTTGAGCCACGTGTAGCTCTCACGCGTGATTTCATGTGGCCATCAGCCAAATTTTAAAAGTCCACGAGAAGTGGTCAGTTCAGATCATTGGCAAGAGAAATCTGTCTATCTCTGGCAGCCTACAGGGTGATGAGGAAACGCGTGGCGTGTCAGATGGACAGACGGAGAGAAAGGGATTCGGGGAAAGAGAGAGAATCAGAAAGAAACACAGAGAGAAAGGGGTGATAGAAAGGATGAGGAGGGAATTAGAAGAGAGAGAAGGGATGTTAGAATAAGAAAGGGGTGATAGGTGATAGGGAGGAGAGAGAGAGAACTCCATTTCCACTTGCTTGTTGTTGTTTTGTGTCTTCAAGTTGTTTCCGACTTATGGCGACCCTAAGTCAAACCTAGCATGGCATTTTCTGGTGCTGAAAGTGTGGCCGAACAGGGAATCAAACCCTGGTTTCCAGGGCTGTAATCCAACACTCAAACCACTACCCCATGCTGGTGGTTCTACTATGAGCATGAAATGGCCAACAGAGAATGCCTAGCCAGTGTGTTCCCAAGAGGAACAAAATGTGTCCCACCTCTAGCTTAGACATTAGCCTTTTAACCTTTTCCTCCCAGTTTTCCTATCTCCCCCCCTTCTATCCAGCAAAGTGCTCACTTATTAGATTGGGAACAGGTAACAAAAGGACATTTCAAAGTGGCCTGCATGCATATTAATATTTAATATCTACATTTTTATTTTTACCTGGGTAGTTATCCAGTTTAATAAACATCACAGGGAGTGCTGAGGGAGAAGACATTTCTTTTTCTCTGGGTTGTTTGTTGTCATATGTGTTGTCTAGCTTTCTGGGGCTGGAGACAAAACAGTGAGACCCCGATGTATAACTGTATTTTAGTTCACATATTTACACAGGCTGTTTGAAATTGACCTGAACAAAATGTGTTTCCCCCTTTCCTGCATATATAGATTAGATCAGTCTTTGCTCAGCTTCATCTGAAGTGCTACCTTAATTGTTTCTTTGCTGAAAATTTCCCTCTTATTTTCCCATCCCTGTATCCCAATGTGATTCACAGCTGTCAGCAGTGATGTCTAGTGGTACCACTAGGATAATAAATTCTTGCCAGGTTTGCATCCTTCTTTTATAGGATCTCTCCAAGGTGCTGAAAGCTCATTTGGGGTAAAGGTTTCATCATCGGAAAGCTCTTTCAAAGTTCTGACTAAAATCTGGACAATATTCACCATCCTAGTGACCTCTGAGCAGCTAGCTGCCACTAGTTCTGGAGTGGAATGAGTGTGTGTGTGTAAAATTATGGGGAATGTGAATTAAAAATGGTCCAAGTAGATTGAAGCCAAAGAACATCTGATTGAGAGTCTTTTTTCCTCACTTCTCCCAACTCATTTCAGTTCTACAGTATTTATTCACAATGTCAGTGTCTCCCCGCCCCCCGGGCACGCTCCCATGACACCTTCTAACAAATATTTCTTATGCACTCCTTCCCAATTCTGACTCTGGAGAATGAGTTCCAGCTTTAAGGTGTAATTTCAGATATGAGTTTTCCTGTATGCTGTGCCTCTCACATCAATTTTCACCTTAATTTTTTTTTCTCTCCCCTTCCTAAGGTCTGAGATTCTCATATTTGAATTCCATCTACTCGGTGAGGTTTATGAATGCTTTCTTTATGTCTGATTGTATGCCTGCGCACAGGTAAAAAAAAAAGAAAGAGAGAGAGTGAGAATGCTAGGGTACATAATGATTTAGGTAGAAAGAATTACATTTTTTTTTTTTTTTGCAAAGGCGGAGAAAAAAAACAGACTGAAACTGGAGTGTCTTCTGGGACATACAATGCAGTACCCAGGAAGATACTGTTGTCACCTGGTTCTGCGGAAGCATGCGTCCTGTGCTTCTTTTCATTCTAAGAATAAGCTCATTCTACCATGCCCACTCTCTGAGCTATTGGAGATCTAGTCCTGTTCAGAGCATGAGAAATTACTTTTAACAAGTAACCCAATTTAGCTACAGTTCTAAGGAGCCCCTAATAGTTATGTACCATTGCTGTCCCCCCTGCTTTTTTTTAAAGGCCCTTTCTGCACACGGTTTTTAAGGCGGGCCAGTGCGTCTTGCTACGGAGGTCTTCTGTATGTTGCAGCGGACTAGGCTCAATTTATTTACCTTCGTTCTGCACGTAATTCCGACTAAATGCGCCCCCATGTGGTGGTAAAGCACGCTATTTGAAAACTGGAAGAAATCGGTTTTCCGGTTTTCCAGATCGATCCGATTCGTACTTTCACAGTGGTGCAGACACGTACATTCGCACCAATGCAAATTGGTGGTCGGGGAGGCCTCATGGGAGGGGCCGGGGAGTAGTATGGACTTACACACGTATGCAATGATGTACTAAACCATGCCAAAAAAAAAAAAAAAAAAAAAAGCCAATCACAGCCAACGGGGCGGGGTGAGGGGAGTAGCGGGAGTGGCCAGTTTGGATTCATGAATTTGCACTCCTCCGAATCAGAATGGAACATACGCAGTAGCTGTGCGGAAGGAAATGAGGGAAAATCCGCCTTGTTTCGAGCCCAGAAAATCCAGTAAGAAACAGCATGAACCGATTCACCAGCCTCGTGTGGAAAGGGCCAAAGGAACACCTTATTTTAATTCCTAATTGCACACCCCATGTTGGCAGCACAATGGTGGATGCAATGTGAAAATGAGAAGTTAACCGAGTCAGGCTTGATTTCAGGACCTGGAGAGCAGCCCTGTAGCTGATAGATCAGCCAGCAATGCCAGCATTCACTGGGAACAACTAGCTGGGCTTTGTAGTCAGTCCAGGGAAGGCTTTCAGGCTTTTCTCTTCTGTAAAGATTGGCTGCTGTCAGGGAGTGAAGACTGGAGAAGTGACAAGCCAGTTAAGGACCTATTCCTTAAGATGTTCCTGTTCATCAGAGGTGCCCAAATCTTTGGAATCAGGGGAAACAGCATCTCCTGTGGGTTTGGAAGGCAGTATATGAGATCTGAAAGGATGAGTCCCAGTTGGGGGGGGGCTGGTTGGGGCACATGCTTGGAGTTGCTGTCATTGAAGACTTCCTTCTCTGAGGACTCTCAGAGCATAAAAGGTCTTCAGTCTGCAAATATGCGCTCTGCCGTTGAGCTGTTGGTCCTCAGGTTTCAAGCAAGAGGAGCATTTCTTCTGATAACTAGTTCTGCAGTGAGCTTCCTGTCAGCAGTTCAGGGAGGGTTTTTTTCTTTATTTGTGTGAACAGCTGCAGCATAATTTATATTTTCTCCTCTCATAACCTGCAATCTTTCTTCCTATTGAGTGCAGAAATGTCATCATTTTTAGGTTATCAGAGGGAGGATTTTCCTTTCTTCCTCTTTTTCTTCTCTTCCTCCCCTTCTCGAAAACGCCAAACGAAAACAAAAAAGCGAAGTTCTTTGGTGTGTAATTTTCATTCCAATTAGGCGCAGCCGAGGTAGCAAATATTGTACCTGGAAATGGACTAATTGCAAAATGTCTCCTCCGAGACTCAACTTCTTGTTAATTGCTGAAGGCAATTAGTTTTCCTCTGAAAAGACACACAATGACGGGCTCCATTGTGTATGAAGTGAAGGATTCAAGCGCGCCTGATGCTACAAATCCGAGTTAGTAGGAGGCGTTTAAAAAAAAAATGGAAAGGTATTGCCTCGAAATTTGGCAGGTCTATATATGTATGCATAAAATACAGATCTGAAGTCAGGGAGCAGAGGCAGAATAGATTTTCAGCATGAGATATCCTGGAATATATAAAACCCTTTTCAAATAGGGAGCGCTCCTGTCTCTCCTTCCAGGGCTTGTACCTGTCTATGTGTAGTGAAGGTTTAGGTCAGGCGACACACCATCATTCCATCAGTCTTTCCACTCCATGGAAAGACTATTCATCATTATTCATTCCCAGCTTAAAAATGGCTTTCTTGACTGTCAAGAAATTCTGTGGAGGAGAATAATAGGCCACGGAAAACTATGAGCAATTTTCTTCCAGTGTGTGAACATCCAGAAGTGTTGCAGAGGAATTGCTCTGCAGAGAAAAATGTGTTGGTGTTTTGCACACGAAATGGGTTTCCTGCACAGAAAACACTGTTTTCCTGCTCAAGAAAACATGTTTGCTAGACAGAAAACTGGTTTTTATCCACATCTCCCTGTATTTTCCTCCTCAGAATAATTCCTCCACAACCCTTCGGGGTGTTCAAATATGAGGAGAATACTGTGGAGGCATTTTTGTTTTCTCCTGCAGTGGGGAGACAACTCGCACAATGATCCGTCCTCTCGCGCAAGGACAAAACAATCAAGGATTTGATTGGCATAACTTACAGTGTGACTGGATCATTAGGGTTGCTGACAAGCAGGGAATTTGGAATTTGGAATATTGTTTAAGGTCTGGGGTGGAACCAACATGGGGGTTAGGAGTTCTGCCCAGGGTTCAATTCCCCGCTCGGCCATGGAAACTGACGTGGTAACCTGGAGCGCATCACATACTCTCACCCCTGGAAAATCCCGTGATAGATTTGCCTTAGCCATCACCATAAGTTGGAAATGACTTGAAAGCATGAGAGGATTCCAGCCAAACATTAGCAGTCTTCATAATCATTTTCTATCTTTTGGGCATGTGGGATGTTCCCTCTTATTCCGAATTATGCGCTCTCCTTGCGCTTGTTATCCCAACTAGCTAGATACCGATACGTACAGGAATGTACGTGTGCCTTCCAGAAGCAAAAAAAGAATTCAGATTTGAGTTGCCTCCCCCACGCGAAAACAAACGAACATTCTTTTTAGGGGGGAAAAAAAGATGGAGGGAACAGGAAAGCAACCTGAGGTATGATCTCTTTGAAATTGTTGCTCTTGGCAATAGTTTATATCAGCGTTCATTCTTTGAAGTTGGTTCTGCACCCCGCTTGGTTGTGATTACATAAGTGCTCAGAGCTAAAAATAGCTCTTGAGCTAAATGTTTTAAAGGATTAACCCCCTATATATATTTATATATAAAGTGTTGTTTTCCAGCACAGGGGTAAAAAAATAAAATAAAATCCTGACTCAGCAAGTGTAAGCGAATCTATAGCTGAGCGGAGAGAAGATCTAATGAGCAGCTAGGAAGACCATAACTATTACATTATTAGCTCTGAAAACTCAATCGTAGGCTTGTAGAGGGGGAAAGCATCTCGGAGGCTGTCAAGCCAAGCTGCACCTGCAGCAACCTCGGCAGATGACAAGTCTCACCTCTTCCCAAATGCTTCCAGTCCACCATCTCTCCCGGCCGGGGTCTTCCAGTGCTACACAGCTGTGAACGTTAGGATGTCCAAGCCAGATGTGGAGGTGAAACTGCTTCCCTCCGTTTCTGCTGCCTGGATCTCATTTGGTCTTGGAACTCAATCTTACATGTCAGAATTTAGAGAAGAAATCTTAGGTCAACCTTACACTTCATGCTCCCTATTTATCAGGGACTGTTTCTGTACTTTGAAACCAATCTGTGGTAAATCAAGCTCCAAACAAATGTGCTGCTGGATATTTGCGGGTATTGTTAAAAAAATAACTGAGTGGCGGGCTAGTTTGAACTGGAGGAGTGGTTTAATTGAGCAAGAAGTGTTTAACTCTACTCCATCTTTTTGCATCAGTTTAAATCGCACACATACAGGGGCACATGCATAAATTGAAACAAATCTGTGCAGCTGTACAATAACGTAATTGTTGTAGTTGTGTGCCTTTAAGTCACTTCCGACTTATATCAGCCCTAAGGTCATGGGGTTTTCTGGGGCTGAGAGTGTGTGACATGCCCAAGGTCACTGAGTGGGTTTCCGTGACTGAGCAGCGAATCAAATGCTGGTCCCCAGGGTCACAGTCCAATGCTCAAACCACTATACCACACCATTACAAAATACAATTACACAATTACAATTACAAAAATCTATCCACAGGGTAGGGTTTGGGATTTTTTTTTTTAAAAAAGTGTAGGGTGTGCGTTTTACTTTTGGAGTTTAGAAAGGTTTTTTTTCCCCAGCAGGGACTCCTAAGTGTGGATGATATAGGATAATTTGAAAACAGGGGGAAAAGAGATGAGAAGGAGAGAGAGACTATAAATCCCTGCTAAAATTAGAAAGCCAATTTGTCTGTTAAGCTTGGGGACAAGAGACACTACATGCCCTTGGAAAGTAGAGGCAAAACAAGCTGTGTTGAACTCATCTGCTACTCTACACCTCAGGGGCAGTGGAGAGAATGGAGAGAGACAGTATTTCTCTGGCCTGTCGCTGGTCTCAGAGTGGATGTGGGGCTGGGTGGATTGATGCAGTGGAAGAGGTTTCTAGCTGAGTGAGCTTGCAGTGTGTGTATGTGTGCGTGTATTTCAAAGCCTGAAAGAATGATTGCAGAGAGGGCTACTTAAGCAGCAAAAACAATGTCTGCTTGCTTGCTTGCGCTCTTCCTCTCTTCCTCTCTGTATCGCCGACCTTGAGGAAGCCTTTGAGAAGTGGTGGACTAGAGATGGAAGGGAAAGCCAGCTCACCTTTTGTAATACCTTCCTGCCTACTCGAAGAGGCATTTGGACCATATGTCCAGAAGGGAATTGGGCAGGGATGGATGGAACTGCCTTTCTCTTTTTTCGGGGCAAGGGGGTAGGATGGAAAATTTTGAGAGTGCGGTTTGCAACACTAACTAGTGGCCGCACCACCAATGGCCAGCAAACCAGGGTTTAGAAACAAGTTATTTTTGGACTATAAGACCCAGAATTTCCAAAACAGCCTGTCGTTTTCAAGTTTTACTGCATCCCTGCCATTTTGAACTGTCCTCTCATGTGGGGGTGGGAGGAGGCACCGTAGAATGAAGAAAAAGGATTTTTACTCATTGTCTCTTCTCAAATACCAGAAGATCTGGCCCAGAGATGAGAGGTATGGTGGAAGATCTAGTTGACCATTAGGCCCAATGGTCTGTAAAAAGATACAAGTCCCAGATGTTACCTTAAAGTAACCTTCTAGGTGGGGCCTTCCCTATATGTGGGGTAAAAATCCATCATTCCAACCACTGCCACGTTGTCTGGGGTGGATGGGAGTTGTCATCCCAAACACTTGTAAAATGCTGATCGGGGGGGGGGGCAATTTAGAGCCTTTATCCATTGAACACTTCTAATATTTTTTTCCAACATGCACTGGTGTATAAAATCTCATCCCACTAGCATATTGACGCATCAGTCTTTAAGGGTGGGGGTGGGAAGCAATTGTCTATTTGAAGCTGTTTTGGTAGGATTAAACAAACAAACCAAAAATAGAACTAAGAGAGGTAGTGTGAGGCTGCAATGCTGACAAGCTAAATTTCTCCTGTGTGGAAATAAAGGCAGGTTCTAAATCTCTAGTCTGCTCAGAGCTTTCGTTATAATGATCGGAGAAACTGTACTAACCTGGGCTGGGAAATATATTTTCTTTTTCGAAGGGAACGGAGCTGGGCTTTTTTTGGTGGAAGTGAAATTGGAAGTGTCTGTCCCTGCAGCAATTCTAATTAGAGCAGAGACAGACTTTGTAGCAAACACGCACACCCAGACACACACTGACTTTGTTGCCTTTTGCAGCAAGGTCCCGTACAAATCCGCTAGCGCGGATCCAACAGCGTCTTGGGAGTTTAGGGTATGTCCAGAAAAGAGGATGCAACATCACAACCAGGCCTTGGGAAGTTACTTTTTTAAAACCGTTCTGTTCCTTTACTTCATGCAGAAGACATGGATGTTCATGTCAGAATGGCAGTGTGAAAGCGAACCAGAATCTGCATGGAAATTCTGGGAGTTATAGTCCAAACAGAAAAATGGAGAGCAGCACCTTTAATCCTGACGCGTATTTGTTTTAACATGCCCTTTCATGGATATAAACCCATTTATTCAGATGCAATATTACTTTGTAGAATTCTACCACTTGAACAGGGCCAAGAGTAGAGAATCAAAAATGCAATTTCTGCCAACCCGCTTCACATATTGGATCATTCAAAGGAAAAAAAAAAGTTGAAGCAAGGGCACTTGAATCTTCAAGAGGTCTGGAGTTTTTATCTTCCCTTTCTCATCTTCGCTGAGAATAATTTGTTTTCAAAGTTAATAAGCAAAATGCATTTGTCTTCTGTAGCTGTTCCTGTCCAACAGCAAATTGCTTTTATTGTCAGACCTACAAATTTGGGCCTTGTAATCAATAGTGCCATTTTACGAGCTGTCTATAAAGAAACGCGAAGACATAGCATTGCTTTGATCATCAAGGAATAAAGATTGATTGGTCCCCACTGGTTTCTTTTGCTATAGATTCCCAGTTGAGGCACATCCATTAACACAGAGCTCCCCACCCCCATTTCTCTTCCAAATCATATGGTCAATACCGTTACCTCTATATTCCTCTTAAGCACTTTTTTCCCCCCAGTGTACAACCTCAATTAATATGTTAAAGAGGCTGAGCAGGTAGGACAGGAAATCCTTTGAAGTTTTCCTTTCCAAAGCGATTCCTCCACGTGCATGAAATTGGAATTATTACACCTTCGTTTCCTATTCCCCACCCCACCCGCCACATTCGATAGGAAGCAGAGAACAGTGCGGCTTATTCCCCATTTTGAAAAAATTCTCAATTACCAAATGATGCTGCGTTTATTTGAGGTTTTTTTTCAGGCCTCCATCAACAGCCAGTAATGGCCACGAAAAGCGGGATGGCACTTGGAGAAGAGTCTGAGGTTTAGCATTCTGGAACATGCTCTGGTAGGAAGGCTAGAAAGGAACCCAACAAAATACAAACGCTGGAACCTTGGAAGAGAACTTTGGAAGGTTCGAAATCCAATGCTGGAACCTTGGAAGGGAAAAGAAACCCACCTTAAGAAGGTCACAAATATTAGAGAGTGAAGAATACTTAGCTAAATTGGCTATTGCTCAGGAAGGTTACTTTTGGGGATTAAAACTCTTGGAATCTCCCAACCAGCTTGCCCACTGTCCATGGTATCTGAGGCATTCTGAGACTTGTAGTTCCAAAAGTAAGTTTTCCAAATTCAGAAAATCTGTCTCAATGTGAGGAAAATTTATGTGCTTTGGATATGTTCCAAGACCCCCAGTAGATGCCTGAAAGCGCAGATAGTACCGAATCCTATATGTACTATGGGATGGAACGGAATGCATGAGATTTAAAGGCATGGAATTTAAAACTTATGAACTGTTTTTCCCCTGGAATTTTCCATTTAATATATTTGAACCATGGTTGACTGCGGGGAACTGAAACGGGGAAAGCAAAACCGCAGATATAGGGGGCAAGCTGTGTCATTTGACTGTTCCATGCACTACAGCTCTATGTGTTGACACTTAAACTAAAGTAAAATGCATAGCACAAATGCACATTTTGGAAAAAGCACCGATGCACACGCTATATATATTTGAAAGAATGAGTAAAACATTCATTGTTGTTGTTGTTGTGTGCCTTCAGTTGTTTTCAGCTTATAGTGACCCTAAGATGAATCTATCATGGGTTTTCTGGGGCTGAGAGCATGTGACGCACCCAGGTTCACCCAATGGGTTCCCATGGCTGAGCAGGGAATCAAACCCTGGTCTCCAGGGTTGAAGTCCAATGCTCAAATCTCAAACCACTGGCTCTCATACTTTCTTTTTTTAAACGGACACCAATTTCATTCCTCAATGGAAAAAAGGCACTTGAAAGAACGTGTTGTGCTTGCAAAAGAGAGTGCAAACGTTTACACATGTTTGAAAAGCATACCTTAAATTGTAGATTTTGAAAATTGCACGTGAAAAGATATATGAATATTCATGCAGACCAGAAAAAAAAAATTGCTCTCCGTGGCAAAATGAGAGAGGCTGCAGTTCAATACAGTAATCGTGGGATCTCCTATCCCCTCCGCCTTTGCAGTATTCTCCAGCACAGAAGACCTGTCGAGAGAGCTTCCCAGCCCTCCACAGCAGTTTTTAAAAGCTTTTTGGGTTTGTGAGCAGCGGTGAGAGGGAAAGGACATGTCATCCTTCGTGCTCCTGCCTGTGGAAGCTGCTTTTTTTTGGGTACGATTACAGCGTTAGATATTGGTGGAACAAAACTTTTCCGAACAGCTTAGTTACTCCCTCATCTGGACACAGAAATAAGCTACCTTTGGATATGGATGTTCCCTTTGGATGTCATGGCTTACTGCTGTTGATAGATGTGGTCGCTCTGGAAAGGCTAGTTCACAGTATGGGTACTTACTTTGCAAGTGATGGTTGTGCCTGTTGACACCTCTGAAGCATATTCTGCTCCAGCTGTTCTGACCACACAGCCTGGCGCATAATGGTTCATTTGCTGTCATTGTGGAATGAGCATTCATTGGAATGCATTTATATGAGGACGACATGTAGGTACTACCTTACAGCCGTAGCACTCAAGGCCGTCTGTGTTTGACGACAATAATGGCTTACAGTCCAGGAGACAATAGCAGCAATCCTGTATGGCTCAGAGTGGCATAGTAGTTCAACATATGGACTTGTGCTAAGCTAAGCCATGTACCACTCTTATGGGGAGTGGGCCGGAGGAGGGGAGCATCCAGCTTCATCCTTCTAGACAGAGGAAAATGTTGACCTCTGTGTCATTGCTCATTGTGGATAGCGCCTTAGGATCAAGTTCCCACTCAGCCATGAGACTCACTGGGTGATCTTAGGTAGATCACTGTCTCTCAGCCTGCTCTACCTCACAGGGACGTTGTTGTGAAGATCAAGTAGGGAGGGAGGAATCTATTTTTCAGCCTTGGGGGTCTTTGGAAGTGAGGTAACTATAGAAATAAATAATTTGAACCAGTGCTAGCCCTAAGCTCCCAACTATTAAAGCATCAGCCATGGACTAATGCACACACCACATGTGAGCTGCGTGCCAATTACACAGTCCGGTTTACCGTGGAATGAAGGAGGAGGACATTTTTGGTGATTTTGGAGAGCAGTTTTCAAGGGAGGAGATGAAATTTGCTGAGGCTATTCAAAACTCCTAGAGGTGAGCTGCTGCCATTTTACATTTCTCAAAATACTCTGCAGAGCAGGGATGGAATGGTGCTTGCTATAAAAATGGCAGCATCTCCTCCTACTGCCCCATTCCCCTCCTTTGTTGTTGTTAACTGCTGTCATGTTGACTTTGACTTATAGCAATCTGATGAACGAGAGAGCTCCAAGTCATCCTGTCCTCAACTGCCCTGCTAAGGTCTTGGAGATTCAGAGAGGTGTCTTCCTTAATTGAGTCTCTCCATCCGTAATGGGGTCTTCCTCTTTCCCTACCACCTTCTACCTTACCAAGCATCATTGTCTTTTCCAGTGAGTCCTATCTTCTCATGATCTGGCCAAAGCAGGGCAGCCTCAGTTTAGTCATTTTGGCTTCTAGGGAAAGTTCAGACTTGATTTGCTCTTGGATCCATTCATTTGTCTTTTTAAGCAGTCTACGGTATCCGTAGAACTCACAGACCTTGAAAATACAAAATAAGGGCAGACCCCTTTCTCTCCTCCTGTTGGATCTTACCACTACCATTGTAAATGATGCTAAACCTTCAGCCTTTTGAAATGTATCCACTTATTTATTTAATTTCTCTTGATGTTCACTTGATTTTCCATGACCTCAAGGCACAGTATATGGCTTTCCTCTTCCTCCTTCCAACAATCTTGTGAGTTGGGTCAGGCTGAGGCCATTTCTGCCCATACTGTTATAGTGCTCTTATTCCACTTTCAACCTCCTGTGGAATTCTGGGGTTGGTAGTTTCCTGAGGCCCAAGAGCTCTCTGGCTGAGAATTCTAAAGGCCCCTCCCTAAACTACAAACCCCAGGATTCCATGGGAGGTTGAAAGTGGAATAATAGCACTATAACAGTGTGGTGCAGAAATGGCCTGAGAGAGAATGAGTGGCTGACGATGATTCACCCATTCCATTGCTCTGTGGCTAGCAGTTTAGCCAGGACATCACACTGATTTCCCCGCCAGTGACGTGGAGCAACTTCCATATAGTTCTGGCTTCAAAAAAAGTCTTTGGGTTCTGTCTGTATCCTCCAGCATATCTATTGTCCTCAACTTACTACTTTTTGCTCCTCTCTTTAAATCTCACTGCTGTTACACTTCCAATCCTGGAGGACCCCGGAGGAACTATTTTAAAACAAATAAAGTCTGGCATTGCAAATCTTTGCTGCTCTTCCGTTTGAAGTGGAGCTGAGCTCTGGTGTTAATTAAGAGTATGGGGGAAGTACCAGTCCTTCAGTCTCCATGGTGACAAAAAATGTTTTGAGGAATGACACTAGAGTCTAAATCCCATTTGATCTTAAGTGCTGTTTCAGGGAGAACAGAGTTATTTAGGTGCAATGTGAACTCCAGATGTCTAGAAGCCAACTTTGAATGACAAGGACGAGTGGGCGGTGAAACATTTATCACAGAGAATTTCAGCTGGCGGCTATGGCAAAGAGGAGATGTAGGTTTTAAATGTTGCCCTTTTCTCTGTGTTGGGGAATTATTTCTTTTTTTAAAAAAAATTGCACTAAGGAAAATGATGTTCTGCAAGCTGGATATACTGTGCAAATGAAGCTAACACATTCTGAAGTGTTTTTGCATACTGTGTTGCTCTCCAGAGAATTATAGTGAGACGCTCAGGGCTCCACTGGAATCTGGTCCACTGGAAATGGGCAACTCTTTCTCAGATTTTAGAGAGACACGGCTTCTGTATGTACGGCCATACTGTGTGGAGGACATGACATTGGATTGCTCCTTACTCTTTTTTTTAACCAGAAATGAAAGCGGAAGGGTTTTTTTTGTGTGTGTGTGTGGTGTGTGAAAACTGGAATATGTGAACAGGATCCAGAAGAGTGCAAGTGTGGTAATTTTTACTTCACAGGCGTGGTGAAGTGGCTTTGCTAAGGAAGTCTTCTAAACACTTTCCTTTCCTGCAGATCATTGTTTAACCTATTAATTGGGGCTGTACAGTAGAATGGAAAGCTGCTTAACATGGATGTCGTGTTAGTTCTATTTGCTCTGTCTATTATAGCATTACAGTTATAGCGTTTGGAAGATGGGGAGCTGTGCCCTTCAGCGACTTTTCTCGGCTGGAGTGGGGAGAAGGACCCTGGAAAGGACTGTACGATTGGTCTCACTCGGGCCAGAACCTACAAATGGTTACATTTTGGACCGCAGGTCCCAAATTCCCCTAGCCAATGTGTTCAAGGATCATGGGCTTTGTAGTCCAAAAAAGTAACATTTCCAAGATCTGACTGGCCAGCCCAGGTTGATACCAACTAGTTTTCTGGTTTTGTTGTGTTTAATGTTGTTTTGATATCAGCAGCGGAGCTTGGAGTGCGTGGCGGTGGGTCAGGAGGAGGTGTGGCCATGGTGCGTGGGAACGTGACCACGATGTGTGACGGCAGGGGTGTGATGTCAAGCCAGGATGCCTCAAAAACATTGCCGCCCAGGGCCGAACCATCGCCCCACCATCCCTATGCTACTGTTTGATATAAGGCAACTTTTTTTTTTTTGCATAAACATTTCTGAAAAGAAAAAGATCATATAAATGCACAAAACCTGTTGTTATCTCACTCAGTGGTGAGAAAACTTTTGAAATTATTTGTTCTTGAATGGAAGACTGAAATAAGTGAAGATTTACGTCCATATTTATTATCCAGGGATGTGTTTTACGATGTGGTTAACACATTGGAAGGTAGCAACAAAATTCAAAAGGGCCTTGATAAACTAGAAAATGGGGTAGAAATTACTAACATGAAATTCAGCGGAGACAAATGCAAAATTCTACATTTAGGCCCCAAAAGACAAAGGGATAGGTATAGGATCAGTGGGACACATAGCTCAGCAGTACTACTTGTGGAAAGGACCTTGGGATTATTGTTGATCATAAGTTGAACGTGAGCCAGCAGTGTAATACTGCAGCAAAGAAGGCAAATAATATTTTGGCCTGCGCTAATAGGAAGAATAAATTCCATTAGTTATTGGAACTCTGCTCAGAATTTTTTGTATAGTCCTCCCTGAAAGAAGCTCCAACTTGTGTACAGGTTATTTATTTTTTTTAGCCCAAATGTTGGCAACAGCTCTCAGATGAATGCCATGCCCTTTACATTGTCCTGAAGTCACTGCTGTGCATTCGGTGATGGAGTGAGTTGTTTTACGAGCATCTGTGAATTGCCACCTTCAGTTTACAACAGTGCTGGTGTAAACACAGTAAAAATAAATAGACATTCTTATGGGCAGCAAAGAGGTAACTTAATGTACATGGAATGAATCATAAATAAACAATAATGCTCCTGGACTACTTTTGCTTAGATTGAGGGAGAAAGAAGTCTTTGGCTTTTCCAGTGGTTTGTTCTGCTTTGTCTGAATTTCACTGGAAATGTTACTAAATCCATCTAGTGGTAAATACTGTCTAGGACTATTTAGGCCAACCATAAAAACCTAGGAGGCGGGAGAAATGACTTGGTCTTAAAGTCACACTACCTGTATCTTGTGTTCAGGTGTAATGGTTAGGAGCAGTCTTTTGACTCTTAAACTGGTTTCATTTGGCATTAGGTTTCCACCTGAATAGCCTCTAAGGCAGTGGTTCTCAATCTGTGGGTCCCCAGATGTTTTTAGACTTCAGCTCCCAGAAGCCCTGAACATTGACTATAGTGGCTGGGGCTTCTGGGAGCTGAAGTCCACAAACATCTGGGGACCCACAGGTTGAGAACCACTGCTCTAAGGTTTCTAGGAATAGAAAAGAAAGGTAATGACATTTATTTGATTCTCCATTTTTTAAAACACAAGCATTCCCTCCATCTTTTGATATCTCAAAATTGTCTCTATGGCCACTTCCGCACTACATTGTTATAGTCCTATTATTCCACTTTCAACATCCTATGGAATCGAGGGAGTTGCAGTTTAGAGAGGAAGCATTTAGACTTCTCAGCCAGAGAGCCCTTGAGCCTCAGTAAACTACAAACTCTAGAATTCCACAGGATGCTGAAAGTGGAATAACAGCACTGTAACAGTGTAGTGCGGAAATGGCCTAAGTGTGCATGAAGCTCACAGGCCCCTTCGTAGACAGAGAATGGAGACTCAAGAGGCAGTCTTGAGTTATTGTCAAGCTTAGAGGTGGCTTTAGATGCTGGGTAAGGCCTGCCTCCAGCTTTGATGGTTTGGTTTGGGGAAGATTTGTACCTGGTGGCTCAGGATGGTACCGTGTACCCAATCAATCAATCCATTTAACAAACAAAATAACCTGCGATGCAGATTCTACAAGTCCCCTGAATATCAGTGCATGTTGTTTCAGACGTCCAGGTTTCGTAACCTGGAAGCTATGACAGAGGCAGACACAGGGAGGACATACGCAGTGCCTTCTCAGGTCTGTGGGGAGCACATGATAATGACCTCTCTTGCACAGTGCCTCCATTTCCTTCTTTTCAAGGGTCTGAAAAACAGAGTTGTGTCCACTGTTCAGAATAATTGAAAAGCCAGTTTTTTATTTGCGTCTTGCAGCTTCCTTCTGATCCTCCAGTGCCTCTACAGCGCCTGGATGTAACTGTTTTCCTCATTCCAACGTGCCGTGTCAGATTCTGACCTTTCTTCCCGTACCTGGGTTGCACTTTTTTCAATTGAGTTGTAATTGCCCTCTTGTCTCCTGAAGCAGCCTAGCAATTTAGCAATAGTTCTGCCCCACCTTTAGCCATCCTCATGTAATTAATTTTATGGAAACAGTGGCCACCTAAGGCCCAAAGAAGTGGTTATTTCGTTTGTACTGAGTGGGAATTGAGGCTTTGTGTTTTGCCGGCTGTCTCCTGTGGTATTAGCTGGGGCGTGTTTGCACTTTGTGACCAAGGATTGTTATCATTACCGTTGAATTAATTCATTGGAGCCAAGCTTGTTGTTCACATATGAAGGGGAAAGACCTTGGGTTGTGCACTTTTAAATGGCTGACCTACAGAACCAGAACAAAAGGGCAGAAATGGCTGACCTACAGAACCAGAACAAAATATTCCGTTCGCTGTAAACACTGAAGAAGTTGTTGCTGATTCCATCTAGTCCCATGTAAATCAAATTCTTACATAGTGTTACTGTATTTTGAGAAGCAAACAAGAGGACACATTAAAGAACTACTTCAAACCACCAATCACTCTGATAACTCTCACTTGAAATACCCGTCTAGGCCCTGGGCAGTTGTAAAAGGAGCAAGACAGACCTTCCTTGTGACTGGGTACCATCCCATCAATGGCAGCAGGATACTTTTCTCCTCTCCACCATCTTTCTCCCAACAGACCTTGCCTTTAGGATGGAGGTGTCATGTCCCCATCCCAGGATCCAGACAGGTCCCTTCCCAATAGGCACAATACAAGGACATAAGAAGAACAATACTTATGGCAGCCAGTGTAGGTGGAAAAGGGAGAGCCCAGGCATCTCGGAGTGTTTATATAGTAAGGAGTCATTAGTTAGGCAAACAGCTGTGAAGGACTCTGAGCCTACACAAAGAGGGACCAGAATTGGAGGAAGCTGTTGCAGTCAACTGTTCCTATCGGTGGAAGCAACCTGGCTTACATTTGGATTCTTTGCTTGTGCTCCTAGAACCTTTGCCTTGCGTACGGACTTCACCACTGGACTGTTGCTCTAGATTTACTGTGAACTTGGACTGCAAAACAATGGCTGGTAATTCGCTAACAAACTATGACACTCTCTTCCTTCTCCTTGCTCCCTTTCCTCCTTCTCTTCCTCACTAAAGCCCTACTACCTGAATGCCTGTTTTCTCCACTCTGGAAAGAGGTTGAGGTGTTTTAAAAATTTCTTTGCCTAACCTTCCTCCTCGACAATGGCACACCAAAAAATGCTGCCTCAGTCTGCCTAATGATAGGGTTGACCTATTTGATCAGGAACAAGGCTTTCTCATGATAGCTCTGTGTTTTTGGAATGTTATCCCCAAAGATGTCTGTCTGTTGCCTATGTGGTTTTCATTTAAATTCCAGCTGAAAGCTCTGTTTTCTTTCTGGCACTTTGGTTATGAATCCTGCATACCAAATTTGTCTTCCTCTTCTTTTTGCTGCTCTCTGTACTTGTTTAGGGGATTTTAGTATTTAATGTTTTCCCCCTTGCTGCCGCTGCATTGATTGATGATGTTCTGATGTTTTATCTGTAAGCCACGTGGAAATTATATTGGAAAACATTAAATATTTTATATTCATGAAATAGCAACTTACCACCGTGTGCATGTAGCCACTCAGTAAAGCCGTCTGACTTACCCTGCCAAGCCTTGAGAAGGATTTCAGAGCAGTATTGGTCCTCATCAGAGATCTAAGAGAAAATCTGAGATGATTTTTTTCCCCCAGGGCTTAGCCTCTTTATATTTAGGCTGAGCCAAAAGTCTTCTCAAAGAACCCAAGGAGACACATGAATGAAAGAGAGGAAGTATAGGGCTACCATGCTGACTCACCCCCTTTCCCTCTCCTTTCTCTGACCTGGTTGGACCCTAGATGCCTGTTCTCCCCACTA
>CAOKZL010004523.1:0-26464 GCA_948472985.1 Iguana delicatissima
CCTCCACTTCCCTCAGCAAGGAATGATTGCTGTCGCACCCAAAAGACTTGCTCTGGGTTTGGTGCAAGCAGCTGATCCAGATTTATCCTGTGTGTCAAAGTCACTTTCACTGCCAAGCCTTTGGCTGGTAAATATTTGTTTTAATCCCTACAGGCTATGGGGAACCAAATGCTTGCAAAGAAAGGGCTTTCGCTGTGCCATTTTTGTCTTTTTAATGGTTATGGTTAAAATGCTTCTAATTCACTATGTAATGTAAATGCATGGTACCAATCACTTTCTGTATGCTTGTATTATTTGCGGTTGTTATTTGCTGTCAAACTGGCTTCCATTTAGAGCCACCCCCCAGAATGAGGCACCCTGGCCATCCCCTGGGGGCCTGCAGGGCAGCGGCACTGCATGCTTCCTTGCCATGAATTAATCCATGCACAGTGCGGTCTTGCTTTCTCCCTACTGCCTTCCCTTTTACCCAGTGTTTCCAATGAGCTATGAGGTGTCAGGAGATGCCCAAAGTGCAGCACCCTCAGCTGAGTCATTTTGGCTTCTGGGAGATTTCAGTATATCTTTCAGTATCCACACTTTCCACACATTAACAAAAAAAACCCATGCAAGTCAGACTCACACCTGGGTGTAATGTAGGTGGTGCAATTTGCTATAAAGCTGGCTTTGGCTTATAGTGACACGAGACCTCCAAGAGCCCCCCGGGTCACCTACCCCCCTGCAAAGGTCTTGCAAACTCTATGGCTGCTGAAATGGAACCGTCAACCTGTAAGGCAGTCTCCCTCTGCTCCTACTGCCTTCCAAGCATCACCATCTTTTCCAAGGACTCATTTGGTCTCATAACGTCCATTTTTAAAACACTTATATATAATCTGTGTTTGCTTTAATTTTGGTACGCCGCCTTGTGTCTCAGCTCTGGGAGAAAGGCAGGAGGTAAATAAATCCACCTGCCCCAGGCGCAAGCAGCCTGTATTGCAGCCTGCTTTCTGCTGCTGTCTGCTCTGCTGCAGGTCCCCTGGGGTCCCTTCAGCCTCCTAGATGGGATGCTGGCACCATTAACGGATGATGGGCTGGGCACCACCCAGCAGGGGGCGACTGACTGCTTCGGGATCCTGCTGAGCCTCCAAGGTGAGTTTGGTGATTGATTGAGAGATAGAGATTGTCCAAATGTGAGTCTTGTAGGATTTGTCTTAGGAGTGAGCTCAGGGCCCTGATTGCCACCTGCAGCTCCCGTCAGAGACGGGACCTAGGCTGCATCGAGGACTCCCTCTCGGGTTCCGGCCCCCCAGCCTTTCCCTGCCCACGGAGATCCCCCCACCCTGAACGACCGCGTTCCCACAAAGGGAAACCGTGCCCCCACACCAACTCTGCCCCCTTATCCACCCTGGGAGTGATGCCGCGGGTACTCAGAACACCGCCCATCGCCCCATGTCGGGCAAACGGGACGGTCTCCGCGCAGAAGGAGGAAGGGATGGAAGTCCGGTTGCCTTTGGAGGTTCATTCCGCGAAGGCCCCGTAAAGGGGAGGCCCCCAGAATGGTTAGCAGAGCATTTCGCCCTTCCCGGTCCGTCATTCTCTAAACTGGAATTACATGTTCTAGAGGAATGAAATGGGGAGTGAGATGGGAAGGCTAAACAGCTGGGTTGGGGGGCGGTCTTAATTGGAATTGGTGAGCAGAGGTATCAGGAGAGATGGTGGTTTCCTGGGGGGCTGCATTCACTCCTGGGGGTTCCATCGTAGTTCCAGGGAGGGTTGGAGACCACTGGCCGGCCGTAAGCCTTAAGGCTTCAGCGGCGAACCCGGGAGGAGGGTGGCATTCGGCCTTTGAGCCCCCGGTACTCGGGAGGATGCTCCGCTCTGTAAACAGAGGAAGAGAGTCGTCTTTCCCTCAGGCATGGCTCCCTGTCTCGGGGGAGCTCCCTACAGGGCCTGGGGGGGTCTCCCGAGGCATTTTGCACCCAGTAATAAATCCTGCCCTCCAGAACTCCACCTGTAGACGTGGCTGGGGCGCTCTGAGCCAGGTATTAGGAACCGAGGCTCAGGAGCTCTGGCATCCCACCCCCTGCCCCACATTGCATGTAATATGGTGCAGCTGGAACTTACAGCACAAGCTCCCTTAATTTGTAGCCTAGTTAGTAAATTTTCCCCCTAATTTTTTATTGAAGGCAGAGTGTAGAAAGGCAGGGCTTTTCTGGACACCTTGGGGAAACCGGGCAGACCTCTGGATCTGGGCACAGGAACTCCTTGGCCGTGGGGAGGTGGCCCTGGCCCACTGTAGGGATGGCCCTTGTGGCCCATGCGGGACTTCACGTCTTGCAGACGTCCCCATGCTGGGGAGACCCCATTTTTCACGGCCGGGATGGTGCTTCACGTGCCCTGCTCCCAACACTCCCCTTGGCTAGAAACCACTGTGGCCCCCAGGTCACCGTCAGAATTGCCCAGGCTTTTATGGCTTCTGGAAACTGGGAGAGGCCCTCTTGATTCCTCAGGTAATTTTGAGGTTTTGTTTAAAAGGCCGTCCGCCATTTGCCGCAACGTGGCCCCCCTGCCCTCCATTTTGTCCTTGCAGGAATCCCATTTGGTTGTAGGTCAGGCTGAGAGGAGAGCAGCCCGAGCTCAGCCATTCCCTGTCTCAGTGGGATGGACCACCGGCCGAAAGACCCCCCTCTCCGCTGGAGAGCTCTCTTCTAGTTTAGAAAGTAAGTTGGAGGACAGGGGGTAGAAATAGGTCCAGGGATCTATGGGGCCTCTGCCCGCCTTTTATTGGCCCCCTCACGTGCCAGGCGCCCCCCATCCCACTCTTGCCCCCCAAGGCTTCTCTTTTGCCGCTGCTCTCAATGCCTTTCCTCCTTGCCTTTAATCCTGTCTCTCTCTTTCAGCCACGCTTTCCCATTGCTTTGAGTGGCCTTCAATGTTTTTCTTTTCTTCCCTTGTTTTAACTGTGTGAGGAACTGTTTTTGGGGGGAGGGGGCTCCGTTTCATTGCAGGGGATGGGGCTCCTGAATTTTGACTTTTAGGCTTGTGTTAAGAGTAACAGTGGCAACAGTGTTCCGGTGAGTCAGGTAAGACTCTGACTGCCCTGGAAGCGACGAGAAAGCCATGCAGGAAATACTGCAAGGATGAGTAAGACAAAAAAAAGTTCATGTAGGAAAGTACACCGGGGGGGGGATGCAGGAGACCCCATAGAGCGAATGTAGAGATGTTGTAAGATCCCCCAACACATCTCCTCCTCCGCTGCCTTAATTGAAAAGCCCAATTTGCCTCCCAAGTTAATGGCTCTTGGCCATCCTTCAGGGGTGAGTTAGAGGGATTTCTGTCCCGCCGGGGTTGAGCTGGATGACCCCTGGGGTCCCTTTTAACTTAATTGTCTCTGACTGGGATCTCAGCAACCAGCGCCCCAGAAACCCAAAATACTGAGAATAAGTAGCTCTAGAGAATGTGCAGAGTGAGAAATGGTAATTGTAAATGTTACAGTATAATAGTAAAAGCTTCTTTTTTAACTGCTATGTAGTACTACAGTAGTCCTTTTTAATTTAGATTTTCTGCAGCACCCAGAATAAGAAATGGCCACGGAAGGCTCCCAGTTTTTCTTCCTGTGGGAGGGAAGTCCTCCTTGGGCCCAGCAAGACCAGTTAAGGCAGTGGTTCTCAACCTTTAGGTCCCGAGATGTTTGTGGACTTCAGCTCCCAGAAGCCCCAGCCACTATGGTCAATGCTCAGGGCTTCTGGGAGCTGAAGTCCACAAACATCTGGGACCCACAGGTTGAGAACCACTGAGTTAAGGGGACAGAGGTTTGCTGGACCTACTTGGAGCAGGAGAGGCATTGTAGGGCCCGAAAGGGGCAAATCTTTTCCCCAGGTATTATAATTCAGTCCTCCTTAACTGGGAAGACTCTGAGAAGCGAGGAGGCCCTTCACGGGTCCCGCCTAGCTTCAAATGTCAATAATTCTCGACATTATATTTTATTATGAATTAATATGCTTCAAAAGCATAGTTTTTCTCCCATGTTAGCATAGCGTGGCATCCTCCTTCCTGGGAGGCCTCCCCTCCAAATAGTTCTCTAAGAAGGAGAACGTGTAACTCCTGGGGGTCCAAGCTGCACGGGAGTTCTGGTAATCCAGCCCTCCCTGATCCCTTTATGGGGTCTCAGGCTTGGAGAGGGGGGCCTTCAAGGTCTCCCTGGTTTTCAGGCCGACCCAAACCTCACCAGAACAGGGGAAGATGATGAGAGGTTTCCCCAGCAGCTGGGATGTTAGTATTATTCGGGCAATGCAGGAATCAAACTCAGTTCCCTCAAAGTAATTACCTTCTCCCAGGGGAACTGTTTCACTATCTAAATTCAAGGGCCATTAATTTAAGAGGCAAAGCGCTGGAGGTGTTGTGGCCAGAAAAGAGACGAAGACCAGGTTTCCAGGGAAAAATCAAAAAAGCCTTTTATTAACAATTTACTTGCGCAAGGACAACAGTTATCCCAGAACTGTCGTGCCCATTAATTGAGGTAGCATCACTATATACCTTTGGTCTTCTATATCAGCAATCAATCATTCATTTAGCCAGCCCATCACAGAAGAAAAAGATCTTTGGTTAACTTTCCCATTACATCATTGATTTAGCACAGAAGAGAACAAAGAGTTAGTTAGAAAATGATACAAAATGATGCATGTAGCCAAAATGAGGTAGCAGGGAGTAGCCTGCCTCCCTTAGTTCCCAGAGCCTGAGTGAGTGTTGCAAGACCGTTCCTAAAATTTGAGATAAGACAAAGACATCTGCTGTTTCACTCAGAGACACAATTCAATTCGCTTATTTTCCTATTCAAGAGCTTTGGGATTTAACCCCTTCATTCCCCCCTTCATGCAAATTCAAAACTTTGCAATTTAAGCATGTACTATTTCCTACTTCCTTATAGCACAAGTGATACATAGCAGCATTAGGATTCATTAACACACATTACACACTGTTCCCAATAACGGAGGGGTCTGATTTGTGTGTAGAGAGGTTAGCTTCCTGGTGTAACCCCAGCAGAAATCTAGCCCCAATCTTCTATTCCTCAGCAGTTGCTGGGTCTGATGACGACCCCTGGCAGCCTCCGGAGTGCCAGTTTATACTACCCCGAATTCTTCTCCCCCCCTTTTCTGCAATCACCTTTTAGGCATACACAACAGCTTTCCCCTTCTATTGACTTGAGCATTACAGATTAGAAAACACATTAACATGCGGAGTAAAAAAGGCAATTTGGGAAAAGCCATTATTTTAGTACAAAGTATTTTGATACAGTGCCTTTACCCGTACTCACTTAGGGAACCCGATAATCATGTCCACATGCCTGCAACCATAGAATGATCTTTAGTATTGTATACTTCAAAATGCATTTTTTTTGCATTCAACTCATTTACATAATGACAACAGGTTGTATTTTACCAAAATACTGAGTACCCCTTCACACGAAGAAATAGTTTAAACCTATTTCATGCTGGGCTGACAGCCAACAACGCATCTGCCTTACATGAAAACCAATTCCCTCCATGGGGATCATGTGTTGTCAGACTGTACCTGTTGTTTTTATTGTGAATCCTTTTCATTTTTGGCCAGCCAAACTATATCAATTTGTGCACTGAGTGAAAAGTTTCCCTCAGTGGCCAAATCAATTCACCCCAGAAGATGAACCATATACCATTTGCCATTGAAAAAGGGTTGTTTTCCAGAACTGATATGGAGGACCAACCCGCCTTTTCTCACACAACTCAATAAAACCAATACTGTAACTGAAAAGAAGTTAACATTGAGACATTTCCCTGGGCATGCCTGTTTGCCATATACACATACCTTCCAATCCCTAGTGATAAACAGGCAAACCAACTTCCTGCCCCTCCTATACCTGCCTCAATCTATTGTTTTCCACATTAGGATCTGATCATGATAGAATGATGCATGTGCCCCAAAGTTTAGCATCCTGGCCACCTTTACCACAGTGAGGGTTGTCACTACTACCTGATAGGTCTCCTCCACCCATGTCCAGGTTCCCCCCAACCCTTTCACCCATGTCTCCTGGTTTGAGAGGGTGTGCCTATGCTTGTAGGGAAAAAAGCCCCTTTTTTAAATTTCCTCCCTTGTCTACCAGAGCTTTCCCTAACGCACAAACCCTTTTTCCTGTAGAGTTATTTCCCCTTTAATCCATCCAAAAGGGCTTTTGCTGAAAGATGACAACTTTATGACTCTGTGAGGTGTGTATTCATCTTCTTCCCCATCATAATGGGGCTCGGGGAAAAAACAAAAACACTCCTGGTTTCTCTGTTGTGGGCTGCACATGGAATGAGAGTGAGAGGTTTCTAAAAATGGGCTAAGAAGATGAATGTGATATCAGCCACCTACCCTGTGCTGGCATCCAGTCCAAAAACATAGCCAGGGCTGTTATCTGGGCCAACACATTGAACTACTGTGTCTTCAGGATTTTGTTTCATCTTCTCCAGTTTCCTTAAATTCTGAGGTCTGCAGGTACAATGTGACTCCTCTGGGTGACTCCTAGAACAGTGGTTTAATCTTTGATGATCTTGTGGAAAAAGGGGTCTGTTGTTTGAGCCTATATGGTGTGTGGGTTTTTTCAGGGCTGTCGGTCTGTTAGCTGTCTACAGCTTGATTCTCTTTTCCTTTCTCCTCTGCCTTCTTCAGCCAGAGTCCCTTAACTGCAACTCCCTGCCAAACTGGAGAGGCACTCTATCGCCTCTCAGAAATGCTCCCTTATTTTCTCCCTCCCAACTCAGAGGTGCGCCATCACCTCTTCTCCCAGCTTGCTCGTAGGGGTGCTCCATCACCTCCTCCATCCTGCTGGGACTGCGCCGGGGAGTTTTCCAGTTTCCACCTTATCGGGAACTGGTGAGGGGGCGCTACTTTGCAGTTCTGACTCAGCCCTTTCCCGATTCCCATCTTCTGCTACCAACGTTTCTCACCAGAATGTCACAACTCTGAGCCCTTGCCCTGTGCTGTTTATGGGGCGAGGAAACAAAACTTTTCCTCTTAACTGCTGACCACTGACATTGTTCATGGAGTTCTGCTGTCATCTTCCAAAAAAGGATTCTACCATACATCCCCCCCCCGGCCCTGCATATGCCAGTTGGACCATCTATTCTGCTGTCCTCTTCCACATCCACCACATATCCACATCCATATCCACATCCTTCTCTGACTGTCTTCACCATCTGTCCAGATTTTTCTCGCCTATACCTCTTCTGCCCACACTGGGCACATTGGCACACTCCCAGAGACCCTCTTCCTCTTCTGGGTCTCCTACCACCTTCTCATTTCCCCACCGCTACCTTTTTTGGATTTTACAAAAACTTACAGCTCCCAGTATTCACAGGCGGTCTCCCATCCAAGTACTAACCAGGCCTGACCCTGCTTAGCTTCCGAGATGACGAGTTCGTGTTGGGGTGCTATGGCTGTAGGCTGCTGAGCCGCTCCTCTTTGCCCTCTTCAGCCCCTTGCAGCTCCTGGACTTTTGGCTGCCCTGCTAGCTTTTTCTGTCAGCTGCTTGGCTCTGCTGATTTTATTTCCTCTTCCACCCGGTTCTAAAAATTTCCCAAAAATCAGACGAACTAAAGAAGGGAGGGGGGGAAATGGTGCTCATACCTCCCAGTCTTCACCGCTCATGGGGGAGAGTATGCCACCTATTCCCCTCTGTCTCTCCCAGCCTCGGCTGCTTCCTCTCAGCCTCTGCTGCCCCATCCCTCCGGCAGCAGCCTTCACTGCGTTCCCCACTTCCATTCATTGTCAGATTGAGTTTTGCAGCTTTTTCCATGTCAAAGGGGGAAAACCAAAAGTCAAAGTCAATATTTAGCTAGGGAACTCTGCCTCTCATCCATTGCTCGGGGTTCTCCTGGGGTTTCCCGTTTCTGGCTCGCCGTTCCTCATGTTGAATTTATTTCCCCCACTCCTCAGTGGTGAACAAGGTCAAAAAAACTATTACAATCCTGCCAGTTAGAACATGTGAGGCCATATACTGGGGCAAAGTTCATATTTCTTGTGGCTTTTCCGTATAAGTTGCATAGTGTGTCTTCCAATTTAGTAGGTCTGAAAGAGGGGTGTATATTAATAACTCTGACCCCGCTGGTAGCCCCCTACTGCTGGGCATCAACTACCAGCTTATCTGTCTGAGTGGGGCCACTTGGACTTCTGCTGCTGGCACTGCTGAAACCCCTTTTGCCTTTCCTCCTGGTTGTAAAATTTCTGGAACATATGGCGGGGGGCTGGTTCCTCAGGGGGACTATCTAAAATTATGGGACCTCTTCCAAATTTCCTCAGAGTCTTGTACAACCACTTCATACACAGCCTTTCACAGTGATGGTGAATGGATAGAATTTGCAAATGACAGCTCATTAAATAATCAGTGGTTTCCTTTCTCCCTTTTCTAGACATGAGAGAATTTACTAGGAAACCAGACTTTGCTTTATCATTAAAGGGGGAAAACTGCCCGTCCCCCCCTTTTCAGTGTTACGGTCTCCAGGCTGTCAGGTTTGCTTTTCTTTCCTCTTTCAACAGGGAGGGGCGAGGGGAATTTCCCGGTGAGCCGAGTTCTCTCTTTTTTTTCCCCTTTCCTTTTCAGATGCAGCTTTTAAACAATAGGACTCGTTGAGCTGAGCCCTGTTGCAAAAGTACTAGAGGGGAATCTTTTTCCCAAATCCTGGCATGACTCTCATTATTCAAAATCAAGCCTCTCTTCTCCTACTCTGAGTCGGCAACCATTTATAAGAGCTAGCCTTTCCTCGCTCTTCCTTGAAACCCTTTACTGTTAATTGCCGGCTCATTAAATCTCCATTAAAGAGGTCAGACTTGGTCCTGGAAAACGCCTTACTTTCTGTCAGGCTGAAACCAGTTGCCCCCACTGCCTGAATTGCAAAATCAGGGTTTTTTTTTTCTTTCTTTTTTTTCCTCTTACACTTAGAGAAGACAATGGATTCTCATTGCTTCCTCACTATTTCTCATTAACTCCGAGGTTTTGCACTGACTCAATTTCTGCCATTTCCCAGCCTCTGGCTGAGTTAACTTTGGCTTAAAACAAAAGAGCCCAAGGAGGAGGGGCTTCAGGAAATGGCTTCAAATGCCAAAACAATGAGAGGAAACAAAATTTTTTTTCACACTACAGCAGCAATAGTAAAGTTTCCACTAAATCCTCCTTTAAATTCTTTAACATACAGCTCAGAGGAGTCTGCCGGCTTCCCCCCTCCCATTTTCCCCCCAAGTTCCAGAAAAACAAATGGGGAAAGGGATTGACGCACGGGTGAAGGGGGTCCCGTGCGCCCACACAAAGGGGTTTTTACTCCCGTACTCAAATCACCCGCCACCCGGACGATCTAAGCATGGATGTAGGAACTGCGATATTCACTCAAATATACACGTTCTTTTTTCAAGGGAAAAACCTCCCACCAGGCCCATTAAACCACAACTGAGATGTCTCATTTATTATTCCGCCATACCAAGAGTTTTCGGGGTTTCCTCCATGCTGAGAGGTACTCGGCCAAAATCGGGGAGTGATAGTTCCCCCTTCCCCCTCCCAAACATGAGGGGGGGTCTACTACCAGAGGGCCATGGGGGGCTTGGTTTCCAGCTGTAACCCGAGGTCCGTTGACTGGATCGCTGTCGCCAGGGACGCCATACTCCCCCAACCAAACCTCTTCGACAAAAAGGGCGAGGGCGCCCTGGGTTTTGTCGGGGGGGGCCCCATCCCACGTCCCAAAAGTCCATCAAGGGGACAGAATACCCCCTTCCCCCCTTTCCCGGCCAACGCACCAGAAATGTTGTGGCCAAAAAAGACGAAGACCAGGTTTCCAGGGAAAAATAAAAAAAGCCATTTTATTGTAAACAAGTACTTGCGCAAGGATGACAAATATTCAGGAATTGTTTTTGCCAAAAATTGAGGTAACATCACTATATACCTTTGGTCTTCTATGTCATCAATAATATTCATTTTAGCCAGCCTATCACAGAAGAGAAGATTTTTTGGGTTTAAATTTCCCATTACATCATTAACTTAGCACAGAAGAAAACAAAGAGTTAGTTAGAAAATGATACAAAATGATGCATGTAGCCAAAAAGAGATAGTAAGGAGTATGTTGACTCCCTTAGTTCCCAGACACCGAGGAGTGTTAAGGCATTCCCAAAATTTGAGATAAGACAAAGACATCTGCTGTTTCATCAGAGACACAATTCAATTCGTTATTTTCCTATTCAAGTACATTGGATTTAACCCCTTCAGAGGTCTGCTGGGGAAGCTACAGGCTTTAGGAAACATCTTAGAAGTAAATGCAAAAAGTACCTAACCCCAAAGTTGGGATGGAAATAATTTTTATTTTAAAAACTTGACGTAGGGGAACAGGTTCAAATTATGTTTTCAGAAAACGGTGGATAATGCAATGTAAACAAATGCAATGTGTTGCAATGTAATGTAAAAAAATGTAATTCAGAGGGATGCGATGTAAACAAAAAGAGTTGGAGGGGGAAAAAGCTCCAAAGAGGGTGGGGTGGGCTTAAATGGGCTTTAAAAGAGAAATTTGGGGAATGTGTTTCTGAAGGGGTGATACCAGGAAAAATGTTTATGAAATTCCTATATGTAAGCATAGGATGTGGGCTGAGATGCCGGGCCAGGGGGGTGAGGCTCGTGGCTGAGACTTCTGAAAAAAAGGGGTGTGTTTCTTTGTCGGCCGCAATTGGAAAAAGGGGGCCAAAATAACACCCCAGAGGTCCTTCTGGCTTTGCACCAACCCCAGCGTGACCCCATCTGGATGTTGGGGAAAAGGAGAATCTGGGGGAAAGGGCCACACAAACGACCACACCGTCCGTGTCCTTGGGCTTGAGGCGCACGACTGGATGAGAGAGATAGTAAAGATCCTTTGGCCCGGACAGAGTGCTGGTGTGCTCTACGTCATGGAACAACAGGGTCCTTGGGAGAACCCTGAAGCTTACGTGGTGCGGAAACAACTACTGGCCATTCTTGCAGAGAAGGTCCCCTTCACCGCCCTTGGACACAACTTTGACACCGTGGAGTTCAAGACATTATTGTATGGAGGCTTGAACCATGAGACAAAGATGGCCCTAGGTTTGGTGGATCCAGCCACGATTTCTTGGAAGCGTTTGGAAACCTCCGTAGGGTCGCCGACCTGCTGCGAGAGGCTGACTCCTAGACCTCCCGTAAATCCCAGAAGCGAGACATAGGGAACTGGGAACCCATAGCTGAGGTAGCTTACTCCAACTATAGGCCCCATTCCCAACACCGGAAATCGGCGCAGAATTTCATTCCTCGAGGGAATTGGAACTTGTGCTCCACTCCCAGACAGGACAGGGAGTGGTCAGGCAAAGATTCCCACAGCCGGCCTGGCAAGGCAGGGAGTCCATCGCAGCAGCCCACTGCTCCCAAACAGCCCTTTGAATCCAGCGCTCCCCAAGAGACGTCTGGCGGGTATGATCCCACAGTCCAGACGTATTCCTCGGACAGGGCTAAGATTTGGAGCATGCTGCGCACTGTAGGAATAGACTGGACCCCATTGGATGGGAAACCCACCTCAGGACTCTTGGATGCCTTAGAAAGCGTTTTTTGTGAGTGACAAACAGCCGGTCCAAGCCGTGGTAAGCGGCAAACCTCTGGCTGGATGTCACTTGGATCTGGATTTGGACTAGGGATGCCCTCGGTCCCGGGATCTCTCCTAGAGAGTTGCGGCTCAACTGAAGCCCAACAGATGGGGTAGATCTATGGTGAAGGCAGGCACTGGGACCTATAGGGACAAGACTCCTGCCGCCCCTCCTGTAAACTCTGGAGCAGTGCCAAAAGTGCTGCTCCCTACTCGGATGAGACAGGGCGAGCCCACCCCAGACAGTATCCGTTTGCCTGAATATGGCGGGGGGGGACTCAACCTAAATCCTTTAGAGGACACAGACGCCCAGAGAGCACAAAAGCAGGCGGACTGCAGCTCCTTCTGACTTGGTCCCGAGTGCAAGTCCAGCCACTTTTGAGACAGCGGTGCTTTCAGAGCACCAAGAGGGATTACACCAAGCTAGGATTCAGGAGGAAGCCCCCAGCCAGCCTAACGAGACAAAGGACATTGCCAGTGTGTACGAGAGCCAGAAAGAGGAGCGCACACTGCCAACAGAAGCCAGCCCAAAGCTTCCCACTCTCTCCATTGTTCCCTCTCTGAGTCCCCTGTTAGAGACTTGCAGTTTTCCCCGAGGTTTTCTTGAGACCATGGTGGAGAGAGTCTGCCTTCTCGGCGCCTCGTTTCAGGGGAATTCCCGGTGGGACTGCGAAGTCAAGCAGCAAGAGGCTCCTGCCCAGCTAGAGCCCAGGTTAGCAACGGCACTCACCCTGGTACCCCTGGAATTGACACGACAAGTCCCCCTTTGCTGTAGTCCAGCCAGGGAGAGTTCACCTACGGAGAATTCCAAGTGCTACATGGAGGCGGACCTGGCTACTGCCTTCCCTCCGCAAAGTTGTTCTGGTGCCAGCTGGCTTTTACAGTCAGTGGCACCCAATGCCTGTTTACTCTGGTGATTTTAAGAAGAGCCAAGACAGCTCTTGCCTTCATCTCGATCACTACTCTGCCTAAAATGACAGAGATTCAGGAGGCACGCGGGTCCAAGACCAGCCTCCTCTTTGATTTGTCCAAAAGGGTCTCCAGCAAGGAGCGCTGCTGCTCTTGCACGTAATTTCGAAGATCTACAAATTGACCCAATTGAAGGAATGGAAGGGTCAGCCGGTTGATCCCGCCTCTACGGCAACCCCAGAGCCGGAAGATCCCGGTGCCCACGGACCCAATGTGAGTGCTCTAATTTGCCAGACTTCCTTGGTTTGCAAGGGAGTGCCAGCCATTACTTTGTCGGAGACGTTTGTCTCCATCTACGAGGTGTTTGACAATGGTTGAATGGCTTCAGTCCGTTGGAGCGGAGGAGGAGTGGCGACCCCTCCCAGGCTCCCAGTAAGTGTACATAGTTCTGCTTGGTTTGCAGCTTTGTTTGGAAGGGAAGTTTTGTTGGTTCTACTTTTTACTGTATTTGGTGGGAGAGTTTTGCCTCCTGCACTCCAGAAGCCTTTTCCCCTCTTTCTGTGTGCCTGGATTGTTAGGGTGAGAACAATCCAAGCCACCTTCCTACTCTCCGCTTGATTTGGCCTCATAAAATCCAAATTTAGATTGCGCCTCCGACGGCCCATAAGGGTAGGAGACCCCCTTAATTAGTACAGACGACTGGCCCCTGGTGCATTGTTCCTAATACGAGACAATTACCGGGCGAGTCAGCGTCCACTCTGGCAACCAGCAAGCGCTAACTCGCTTGTCTGTATTTTTATAATGTCTTTCTTTCTTTTACTATATTTGGGGCCCCGACCGCCAGGCCATCGCCAGAGTCCAACCTAGTCCACCCAGAGCTTTCCCTGCAAAAGTATCCAAAACAGAGTCACCCCGGTCCAGCAACTTATGTGCAACTGTGCAGAAACATAGAGCCCCTTAAAGATTGGAGCAACTTATATGTGCTTGTATTAAGCAAGCCTCTTGGTAAAATAATGGCGCAAGCACGGTTTGTAAGCCCGGTCCACCCCGGAAGGGTGTCGTTCGCATGGAGGCCCCGCCTCTACTGAGGTGTGGTCAGACCGCCATATACGTTAAGGTGACTCCAGTCTGAGGCAATCACCCCGTCTTCTCCATGTTATATATGTTTCGCCTGGCAGACTCGTTAAAGAACCACCGAGGGTCCCATTATCCCCAAACTTCTAAGTGTTCCCAACAGGCTCCATGCCCCTAATTTGTGTTGGATACTCGCATTTGTTTTAACTCCTGTCAGTCTTTTCTCCTTTGAGCAATAGGTTGACGGTTCCCCGTAAGCCGAGACCATCCCTAGACTCACCCAGACACCCCCGGGCACTGTGTGTGTGTGGGGTGTCTGCCGAAATCCCGCTGTTCCTTTTGAGGGATCCATTGTGAGATGACATCAAGTTCCTGTTACCGCAGTTGGGAATCCCAGCCAGCCGCTCCCCAGTGGACTCCACACAACCATTTGCCTGTTTCCTGAGCTGTCCCTGTTTCCAGATGGACTATTCCGCTTGCCACCTTACAAGCCCAGTTCTGCCAAGAGCTAGCACACCCTGGCTAGCTCATCCAGGACATTTTACCGCTATTGCAGTGCCATTTGGTTCCAATTGCCCGCTTAAACTGAACTCTTTGCCATGATTCTAATCTTTTTGGGCGTCCCATATGCCTGCAGTCTCCAGACTTTGAACTTTCCTGTGCAGAGGACTTTCCAACTTGCACTTCGCTTCTCTCCGGACCCTGAACTCAGTACCTGCATTCTCATGGAACTGTTTTGCCTTTTTGGATTGCTTTCATTCATAAAAGTCTGCATTTGAATTACAGTATTTCATTGCTCTTGCTTTGTTGCAATTGTTGCATTGCCTTTTCTTCAATGGGAAGATTCATCCAGTGACCACCATTCATTGCCGGTGCATTTGTTCATTATTGCCATTTTTGAAATTGTTTCATTTGTCATTTGCTATTGTAAATACATGTTTTGCTAATGTTTATAGTTAGGCATAGGATGTTGCTAGTTAGGGAATGCTTTTACTAGCTAGAAATGTTGCCAAACCTTTTCCCCAAGAAGCAATACAGCCCCGAGATCAGTAGACCTCTATTTGGCTCTAAATTTGATTTTAAATATTTAATCGGAAAATGTCCAATATTGTCCCAATACCGTACATTTTCGGGGGAGATTATTATTGCGGTTCATACCTGGGCATTGCTAGCACTAGATATCCCTTTGTGATATCAAATACTGTAATTTGACCTTTTCATGGCACCCTGGCTCACGTGTTTGCAGGGGTCCCCAGAAAAGCACGTACACAAGGAGCAGCCGTTTATGGCAGGGATCTCCAACTTCCCCTCTCAGGCGGGCATTTCAAAAGCCTTGGTCGTTGTTCTGGGACTTGGCTTGCAGATCCCTTTTATCTCACAATGATGCCAGATTCGCGCCCATAACTAACAAGACCATGATAAGTGCCCATCGATTTGCACTTGGGCTGCACGATTGATCTACCCGCGCTGATCCTATCGCGGCAGCTTTGATCCTTTTCTCAGCCTTTTGTCCAGTTCAAAAACTTACTTTGTTCTCAACGTTTATGGCATGACCTGCAGGCACAGTTTCTACTATATAAACCCCTTGATTTTGAGAGTTTTCGGAACCCTGGGAACCCTTGGATCGCTTTTGAGTTTCATCCTGCCTTGCTGTCAGCGAGTTCCCTCAGCGACCCTCCATTTCTCCAGGACTACGTGATCAGGTGTCGTATTGCCCATCCTTAAGCTCTCCTTTCCTCTCCTTTTCCTGTTTCTAAGTTAGCAGTGTGTCTGTCCTATATGCTGCTTTTCAATAAAATATTAATTGGTTTACACTGAAATTGCCTTGCTCATTGACCTGACGCTGTATACATAGGGTGAAAGATCTCCGCTAATGTTGCCCTGCCTCTAGTTAGCTGACAAGTGTGCTCTAGTCAATTTCCCCATTTTATGTCAACATTTGGTCATTTGGGCATCTCTCCGGGACCTCCAAGAAACAGGGTAACAAATGGGCCACCCTGAGCTGCTGCACCCACTGTGGTGGGGTGGAGAGGGAATAATGGATCGGTGCCATGGTTCCATCTGGCCATCAGGCAACAGGAAGGGGCATGTGGCAGAAGGTGGAGCGACAGCTGAATAGAGACCCTCCCAAGCACTAACTGGGTAGACCTCCCCATGCCTCCCTCTAAGGAGACCAAAGCCAGAGCCCCCAGCTTGCCCTTGTAAACGTGCCCCGTCTTCCCCTGGGCCAAGGAAATGTTGGGCTTGGCTTTGAAAGGGATGCCCACTCCCTGTTTGGCACCTGGGGCCGCTTGAGAGATTGACTGTCCAAGGAAGGGGCCCTCAATCCCCACCCTTTCACAGCACAGGTGTGCACAAATGCACAATGTGTGTCAAGTGTCTAGCAATAAACCTACTTGTACAGATTGAGGATAAAAAATGTAACTATTCCTGATAGAAATAAGCAGGTCTGGAGAACCACCTCGTCAGGGTTTAACTTCCAGCGAGTGCTTATCAGTCCGCGGGGGGAAGGGATGGGATGGTACTTGCCGAAGGAGACGGAGGAAGTGGGGAGAGTCCAGAGCAATAATCCAGAGAACACTGAGCCGAATCCAAAGTCCAGACAATCTAGCAGTCCACGTTCACACAGTCACAGCTCAGGAATGCCAAGCTCAAGCAAGCATGGGCAGCAATTTGCCACAAGCAAAAAGCAAACCATGCTGACATCCTTAAATAGTCAGCCTTAAATAGTCAACAAGACAGCGTTCCCCTGTCCCCCGAGCCAAAGGTTCCCCTTTTCTGCTCCAGCACGGCGTTTCTGAAAGGACTGTCCGGAAGCCGAGGGCAAGGGTTGATGCCTGGCGGGTCCGTAAGCGCTGTGGGGGGTGGTGAGCTAGACTGCTTCGTCTGAAGAGCAGGAGTTGATCTGGAAACACTGCAGCCTAAGGGAGGAAGGTGGAGTGGCCCGAGGAAGGACTGGACCAGCTTGGAGCAGTACAAGAGGAACTATGAACTAGGAATGTCAAGGTGGAAGGCGCAGGCTCTTTTGATCTCGAGTAGGGAGAAGCCGACCACTATTTCAACAGTGTCAGGAAGAGGAACTGCTCCTTCATGTCTACTCCATCAGAGGCACACAATCTCATGACTTAAATTGGCCCTTAAGTGTTGTGGGGGGTGGAGGTGTGGGGGTGGAATTTCCTCCTCCGCCTCCTCCTAAAGAATTCAAAATGAGGGCATAGAACCATGGGTTAAGAGAGACCACAATGGCTATCGAGTCCCATCTCCCTGAATGGGGGAAGCCCTCTGGGGAGGAGGCCTGGCCTCAAGCGTCCTTCGGGAGGTGGAGGAGAAGGCTAAGATGGCGGCAGCAGGAGGGAAACCGTCGCTCTCAAAAGGGTGGCTTCCGAAAAGGTGGGCAAGTGAGCTACCCGAGCCCCCGGTGACCCCCCACTCGGAGGGCTGGTGTTGGGGAGAGAACATCCTCCCTGGTAGCCAGCCCAGGTCGCCCGGGTTCCTCAGACCCTCTGGAGAAGGAAGGGTGCCTGTCCTCCTGAAACGTGCTGCCTCCGGGACCCCTCCCTGCATGTGCGCAAAGAAGAGCCAAGCATGAAGCACAAGCCTTCCTAGTCCGCCAGGCTCAGCGTGCCAAAAGGGCAGCCCTCCCCGCTCCTCCCTCTCGGCCCTCTCCAAGGGGCTGCAGGTCCCTTTGTGTGCAGAGCTCTCCCGTTGAGCCTCTCACCAAGGAAGGAGAAGAAGGGCGGAGGCTGCTGGAAGGAGTAAGCCTCCTGCGTGTCTCTCTGAAGAAGCTTTCGGGTGGCCTCCGGAAGGGTCCGAGCGTCTGTCTTTCCTCACACGAGGCTCACTCGGCCCAGCCGATTCGTCTCGCAGGAGCCTTTCGTGGGTCTGTGCATGTCGTGAGACGGCCGGAACCTGTGGACCGGCTCTTCTCTTTGCCGTGTAGGAACCCACCCCTCTTCTTTCCCTCTTCTTTTGCCCTGAGACCAAATTCTCAGTTCAAGAAAGAGGTCGTGAGCAGAAGTGCGCGTCCTTCCCGAACTGAGGTCTACCTGCAGGGTGGGGTGGGCAGCTGGGGAAGGCTAGGGGGCTGCATTAGCCCCCTGGGAGACCGAGGAGAGCTGCCCCTCCCCCACACCCACTCCTTCAAAGAACCCCAACCTCTTCCCTTCCTCTTTGCTCCGGGGGCCCTGAAAACCCTCAGAGGGCATTTCAGGGCAAATTGGCAAAATGTCTTCTTTTTAATGGAACAAAAAAGAAACAAGAAACATAGCGACAACAAAATGAATAAAAGAAGACATCACACTACAAGGACAAATAATAATACTAATTGTAATAATAACAGTAATGATAAAAAACAACAACAACAATGATAACAATAACAGTAGTAGTAGTAATAATAATAATAATACAAAAAATAAGAAAGCTGAAAATACCTAACAAAACGAGGAAGTTCTTCAATACTACCATCTAGAACAGTGGTTCTCAACCTGTGGGTCCCCAGATGTTTGTGGACTTCAGCTCCCAGAAGCCCTGAGCATTGACCATAGTGGCTGGGGCTTCTGGGAGCTGAAGTCCACAAACATCTGGGGCCCACAGGTTGAGAACCACTGATCTAGAATAAAGCAAACCTACAAAGACCTGAAAAAGGTTCCCGCTCCTCTTGCACGAAACTGTTAGTAAACACTTACTCTCCACTATCATATTGTTACTCAAAATCTATCAGGTGCACACAGTTCCTATCTGACTTCTCTGGTTTTGAGTGAAGCTCGTACCAAACATTAGTATCCCAGGCAAAATGTCTTTCTCACCCCCGGAGCCCTCCTAATGTGCGGGAAGGGCTCTTTTAGACACTCGACAGTGCATGTTGCACAATAAATTAATGAACATAAATAAATATAAATATAAATCTATAAAAATGTTGACCGCTACTGCCCCCCAAAAGGGCCTGAGGGCTTCCGTGCAAGGGTGGCCGTCGTTGCCCTCCCCTGTAGATACTGGATTGAGCTCCACAGCGGACTTTTTGGTAGCCAAAAATATTGTCCCATTTTTGGGAAATCTGGCCCCAGAGGACGTCCGGGTGCCGGCTAAACCCTTGCCTTTGCTTGCTAAGCACCCTACAGCTCTGCAGCTGCTCATGAAGAGGCAAGGAAGCGCCTCCTTTTTCCCAGTGGGGAGGGGAGGGGAGGGGAGGGGGCAGTCGTAAGCCCCCTCCACGCTTTTCCTGAGACAGCCAGTGAAGCTGCGAAGAAATGGGGAGCAGAGCAGCAGGACTCCCCTCCTTCTTTTTTCCGCCCAGGAGTTGGCCCAACGGCGCCAGGCAGCTCTGGAAGTCCCGCACCGGCAGGGGAAGGGGAGGGAAGCATGGGGGGGCAGGGGAACGCAAAGGGGGGCGGGGGTGATGGGGAAGCGGGGGCGGAGGGAAAACAAGGAGCGCAGCGGTAGCGGCAGGAGGAGGTCCCGGTCCCGATTTCTGATCGGGTAACAGAGGAGGCAATCTAGCCGTGGTCTGCTGGGTGATGAACTCCGAAGCATCCGAGTTCTGCCCCAAAGCAGGGGTCCCCCATCAAGCAAAGGGCTCTCTGAGTCGGGCGACATCGGGACCCGTGGACGCCCACCAGGGAACGGAGTGGCCATAGCCGCCAGCCCTGTCTGAGGAGCCCCTCGTGGGCTTGGGAAGAACCGGGAGGAGAGAGCCTCTCACCAGCACCACCACCACGCTCCCCTTCTCTGGACCTCTTCTCATAGGTAATTCTGGGTTTTACCCATTTTTAGGTTGGGAAAGGCAAGAACCCCTTGTCTGTGGCAGTGTGAAACATTGCCTTAGGGGATGTGCCTTCTCAGGAACTCCAGCTTTACAGTGACGGGGCTCTTTTCAATTCTTTGGACTTAGAAACAAGGTGGACAGACATATAGTGGTTTTTCTTCCTCTTGTTCATTCAGTGGATTTGGGACTTTGATGAACATCATCATTCGAGTTGGTGTCTCATTTTTCCATCTTCTTGGAGGCTCATTTCAGACTTTAAAGTGTGCTCACTTTGTATAGATCTTTCCTTCCTTTCTTTCCTTTTTGCTTTTTCTAAATTGGACTAATATGGTCTTGGAATTTATTTGGACTCAGTTTAGAATTTTTTGGAGGGACACTTCTCATTGAGAAGGACTCGTTATTTTGTACAAGAGAAAAGTTCCTTTCTTGCTTTCTAAATTGGCAAAGGCAGGCTTCGAAGAAGATTTGCTTACTCTACATTTTGATTGGCACACTGCCAACTCCTGGCAGCAGAATGAGAAATTTTAGGTGAGACTACAGCCTTTCCCTATCTTCCGGAACACTCTAAAGTTATCTCTTTTCTGTCTTGTGTGGCTGAGCCAAAGCTTTAAGGGAAAGAAAGGGACTCCTTGGTTTGATACTAAACACTAGCTGGCTCTCCAGTATGCATTTTGGGAGGAAGGATAGAATCCCAGAGTCGGAAGAGACCCCGGGGCCATCCAGTCCAACCCCCTGCCATGCAGGAACACCCATCAAAGCATTCCCAACAGATGGCCATCCAGCCTCCGCTTAGAAACCTCCAAAGGAGGAGACTTCCGGTCCGATGGCGGAGCACGAGGCGACCTAGGATCGTAGCTGCTCCTATGTCGCGGCCACGAGCGACAGAATCCGAGAAAACGGCGAGCCGAAAGAAAGCCAGCGCTTTGCTTACAAGTGCTGGCTTTCATGAAGAAGTTCCGGATGAGTACCCCCCGGGGAGGAGGGGTCCGGAGGGGACCCGGCACCGTTAGCCCGCAGCCAGAGGTGCTTCGGCGCTGGGATGGTGAGCGGACGACAACAGCGGGTCCAAGAACCGCCATAATCGCTCGAAGGCAAGTTTTCTTTTTCCTGAAGCAACGCCTGGGATCTTGTAATTTAATCTTTTTTGAGAGCTTTCGTGGACATTAAGTGCCTACTTCTAGAGTCACCGAGGTAATTCCAACAAATATTCAAAGGCTTTACTTTTCTTGGAATATTTCCTATTTAACTAAAAAGCGTACTAGAGTGGACACTTTGTTTACCTTTTTTCAAGCTTATCCGATTATAAGTGGACACTACATCTGCAAATCTGTCTGCATTTCAGAAGAATTTTCTTTATCTCTCTCCTTTTTCTAGTATTTTTGATAACTGGCTTATTCAATTAAAGATTTGGTTTTGTGGGAGAGACTGGTAGAAAAAAAGAGAGAGAAATTCCGTATTTAAATCTCTGAGACGACAGTTGCCAGATCTTTAGAACTGTAAATTCTGAGACACTACGGACCTGATAAATCCACATATTGCTATATATCTGGAACCGATTCTTAGTGGAAGGACTGCGGAACAACTTCTTTTTTGCTATATTTTACATGCTTTTGTGGACTGTCCCTATTTTTTTTGAGAGACTATTCGGACTGAGTAGGGGAAAAAGAAAAAAGAGAGATCGTGGGAGCTAGCAGAGAAGCGGCGGATGCTGACGCTGCCAGAGAACAGGAACTGAGAAGTGGCAAAGTTAACGATAATAATTTGGCAGCATAGTTCTTTTTTTTTTCTTTTGTGTGTTGCCCTTTTCTTGCTTTTCTCTCTATATAATTAACTTGCAAGACTATAAATATAGACAAGTAATCCAAGCAATATTTATAGTGCTAAATTTATAAGTAAGAAATAAAATAGAATACTGAAGGAGCTATAGATTGACATATTCTAGTTAGAAGACTTGGATAATTTGGTGTAAATTGTAATTTATTTGTCAAGTTTAATTTTACTGTTGATTAAGCCCTGAGTATATTTGATTCTACTGGGGGATAGATAAGTTATAATCGCATATCTGGGTTAGAGCTGACTGTGTATTGAGTTTTGTGTCTTGGATACTTGCTTGGTTAAGTATGACCTTGAAGCTGCAGAGCCAAGGACAAAACAAAGTCAGCTGAATAAGCTACCAAATCATAACAATCTCTTTAAGTAACTGAAAATATATATTGGAACTGGAGTAGTAGGTTGGCTCTGCAGCTCCATCTACTGTATTTAAAAGGAACTACTTGATATTTTCTGAGAGCACATTGAAAAAATAACAGTATTCGTAGATCTAAAGTTTGTAATATATAGCTTATATAGTTTATAGTTTGTCATATACAGATAGATATTAAGAAAAAGAAATGGCGACAAGCGCAAGAAAGCCTCAAACCAGGCAAACTACAGCTGCAGCAACAACCCAGCAAGGAAGAAGATCCTCCATCGATTTATCAAGAGCATCCTCAGGTACAAAGCTGATTTTGGAAGAACTGTGTAAGTCAAGGCAGCTGAGACACGGATAAGACAAGGCGTTAAAGAGACAAGAACTGAAATAAAAGCGGAATTAAAGCAGGAAATTGATAGACTGAGTAAAAAGATGGGCACAATTACTAAGGAAGTGGCGACAATAAAATCTGAAGGAGAGAAGCTACGAGAGAAATCAAGCCAAACACAGCAATTAGAAGAGAAAGAACAACAGGAAGAACTGGCAATAAACAGAATAGAGCTGAGATGCCGTGGGGCATTAGAGAAGAGCCACAAGAAAGTATTTATGATAAAATAATACAGGCCTTGGCGGAGTAGGCGCAATTGACAGAGGGGAGGCTCCATGCAAGCATTGAAAGGATTTTTAGAATCAACTCAAGAGTGGCCAAAGAAAGAAATCTCGCACGAGATGTTGTTATTATATTCACCAATACGAGAACAAGAGAGACTGTCTTACAAAAAAGTGATCATGAGAAATTGTGCATTGACTCTCAGCAAAGACATTCAAAGACACCCCTGCACGGACACTTGAGAAGAGACAGAGTTATAAATTCATCACGCCATACTTAATAAAACACAAAATAAACTGCACATGGAACAGAACTGAGGGGATCTTTTTTTCGTATAACCAAAAAAGATACAATATCGCCAATACTGGAAAAGCAAGAGAAGTCCGGAGGCTCCGGGAAGGGGAAAGCGTGAGGAACGCCATGGCCGGCCTCGTTGCGGGAGACGGTGAGTAGCGGCTGCTGCGCGCTTCCCACACTGGGGACGATGGGAGGGGACGGGGCGGGCCCGGAGACATTTCGTTAGGACTGTTTGTTCATAGTTAAATGAGAAAGTTGTGCGTCATAATAATAATAAGCTGGATGCCTATAATAGCTAAACATTTCATTACACACCGTTGCCTTTCTTTTGCTATAGCGTTCTGTAAATAAATTGTTCAAACTCTGTATGGCTTCCGAATATTTTTTACTTCTAAAAAACGGGGTTACCAACAGTATAAACAGCGTGAAAACGCTTGGCCGTGAACAGACAGCTTTGCAGCAGGCACTTAACGTCTGCAAGGCATAAGTAAGACAAACTCTTTGGGCGGGCCGTGCTGTAAGTTTGGCGGGGGTTTCCTTGACCAGGGAAGCCTTTCCGCTCGGTGCTTGCTGCTGGAAAGACGTCAAGGTGCTTGGCAGAGCGAGGCTCTGACTGGTCTCCGGCACTGTTGGCTCGGCCTCCACAGGGCCATCCCTCCTGGGTTGGAAGCCACCAGTTCTTGCTGCTGCTGTCGCGGTCTTTCGTCATCCCTGTATGGAGAAATAAGTCATGAGGAGTACTCTGAAGCAGGGCAACACCATTACGAATTGCCCCCAGCGCTCTCCCACCCCACATCTGCCCCTGGGGAAAACCTCAGTTCAAAATGCTTGGGAATCAGTCTCGAGCATGATCTCCCCACATGCCCACCATCACACTACGGAGAGCCTGGGATCTTCTTAGGTCTGCACGTGCCCTTCAGCATCGTATGTGAGGGGCCGCCCCGCTGTTAACGTGCATTGGGGGCGCCAAGTGGCATCACGGTCATAATGCCTTCAGATCAAGCTGAAAACGAAATGACAACCCCCACTCCCACCTCCAGAACCCCAGATAAAGATGGCAATATGGCATTTAGCCATACTGTGTGTGTGTGTGTGTTAATTGCGCATCCCCCTCCCCCGCAAATTGGGGCAGAGGGAAAGACAGCCGCAGCACAAAGCCAGGCTGGCCCCCTTTGCAAAACTGACCCCGTTCCGCCTCCCCCCACCACACACATTCCGCCCCCTTCCGCAAAGGCCCCCCTGCCCCGTTTACCCCCATGCTCTGGGCGTTTCAGGGCGAGAGGCACGAGAGCCCCACAGCGCTTTCCCTGAGCGAAAGTGCCAGTAATAACTAATAATCAAACGGCGAGGCTTCCCACGGGGCCACCGCCAGCCCCCACGCTGCCCTTTTCTGTCCTGTGGCCCCAAGGCTGGGCAGCGAAGGCCCCCCCGCCCCTGCCGCGGCCCCCCCCGGCTCCCACATCCAGAGGCCTCTCCTGGGGTTTTTAGGGCCAGATTCCTCAGGAGGAGACTTGCCCAAGGCGCCCCCCACAAGCCATGGGCCCCCCAACCGTATATCCCCAGCCTCCTGAACCGCCAACAGCCCCACGCACACATGTAGAATGTATTTTAAAGTGATAAATGAGAAAAACCTAACCAGACTACGTACCTGCAATCCTTTTCTTTTTTCCTGCTGTGGCTCTAACCGCTTTCCGAGGATTAAAAAATGGTGCCGCCCAGCTCTCTGTGGGGCGGAGCAACCGCTGAAGCTGTCCACGCCCACGGCCCGCCCTCCGTGGATCTCACGGGCGAATCAGCGCATATCTGCGCTTCTACATAACTGAGCACGTGCGCGATATCGCGTCTCTGGGAAAAAGACCACATTTTTTCCGGTTTTTTAAAAAAGCACACACAACAACAGTTGGGGGCATCTTTGCCCGGATTGTGGTGTAGAATCGAAAAGTTAAAAACGACACAGCGCACTCAAAGGTATAGAAGACCTCCGACGGAGGTTGCGGTACAATGTTTTATTTCCCCGTGTGGAAAGGGCCTCTGTCTCTTTTTGGAGGAATTGCGACCATAGAGATGAACGTTTTACCTAAATTTAACTTCTTATTTCAAAATCTGCCCATCGTAACAAACAACAAACCATTCCAATCCTGGGAGCAGGAAATATCAAAATTCATTTGGTCGGGCAAGAAACCAAGGATTAGGTGGAAACTAATGTCGGAGTTACCAGAGAAAGGATGATGTGGCGTACCAGATTTGAAGCAATACTATGACGCAAACGCTACAGTGTGGATGAGTGATGGGTCACTTTAAAAGATGTAAGGACTCGAACGCTTGAAGCAGCTCATATGAGATTTGGTTTTCATGCATATCTCTGGTATGGTAAAGAAAAGATTGAAAAAGGGTCTTCAATAATCCTTATATGAGAAAATCCCTATTAAAAATTTGGAAGAATGTAAAGAAACAAGCTTACATAAGAAGACCCATGTGGCTATCCCCTGCAAGAGGCTTTCTACGGAGAATGGGCAGACAGAAACCAAGAATGGCTCAGATACAAGGATCTTATTATACGGGATAGACCTGAAACAATTAGAATACGATCTCGAGAAGAATTAGAGAAGGAAGGTATCAAACTAAATTGGTTTCCATACCTACAACTAAAGGGAAAAAGTTTTTTAATGGACTTAAAACTGGAAGGCTTTTCAACACAGAAATCATATAATGAACTGGAAACGATTATATTTTTGAAAACAAAACAAAAAACTCCTCATTTTACAATTCCTTCTTGCCCACAAACTAGAGACAGAAGGTTAAAGAGGTAATGATAAAATGGGCAAGAAACATCCAGCATGAAATAACATTAGAGAATTGGGAAAACGCATGGAAAAACACGATGGAATTTACTAGTGCCCAAGACCTAATGGAAAATTATATTAAAATGATGTATAGCTGTTTTTTTAGCACCAGAAAGAATTGATAAAATGTACAAAGTCAGGGAACAACAAATGTGGGGAATGCAAAAAGGGAAAATTTGGGGCCCCCTTTTACCACATTTGGTGGACCTTTTGAAAAGAAAAAAAATATCGGACACTTTCAACAGGAAAGAGGAAGCTCGGAAAGTCAACAAGATTGGGCTACTAGTGCTAAAGAACACAAAAATCAAGACTCAAAAATACGCCCATGGACCCCACCCCGGCATCTGGAGGCCCCTCTGCAGGGAGCAATGCAGTGGCCGCCCACGAGCTGAACGCACGGTTGTGCACATCCCCCCGAGTAGCAACTCAGCCCGGGGGACATCCCACCCCAACAACAGGCCAGCGGTAACACATGCCAATTGCTCCCTCCCACCCGGGGACCACCCGAGTCTCTCCTCCGTCTCGCTTCTGTGCCACCAAATCCTCTGGAGAGCGCCCCACAGACGCAGGCGAGACGTCAGGGGAATGGAAGACGGCCTCCGAGCCCGGAGAACCCGCAACAACCTACGGATCCCGGCCTTCAAAGCCTTCGACTCTACAGAAGAACAGGGAGGACTGATTACTGTTAGGGCAGACTGAGGAAGGAAGTTTGGTTTTAATAACTCACCGAGGAGGTGGAACGGTGAAGGTGCACAGAAATTTTGGCAAACGGCGTATAAAGAGATAAACGAGAGAACAGGCGTTGATTTACAAATATGTCCGAGTTTAGCCTTATTATCTCTATTTGATAAGGTTAATTGTACCCAGACAATGAAGGAAGTTTAAACACAAATTTCTTAACTGCAGCGAGGCTTTAAATTTTGTTGAGAAAATGGAAAATTCGAGAAGACTTTCGAATAAAGGATTGGTCTGAAGAAGCGTGGGAAATTGCGATCAATGATAAGTTAACTCGTCGAATCAAGATTAGAAAAGGGATAATGAAAAGGAATGACTCTGAAGCGATATGGAAAATATTTGTGGGAAAGGCGTTTTGCAAAAGAAGGGCGTGTCACACCTCCACAAGAAGGATTACAATTTTGGGAAGCAGAGTAACCTGAAAGAGAATTG